>CAJNDV010030998.1:42226-52446 GCA_905221635.1 Symbiodinium sp. CCMP2456 | reverse complement strand
CTGCAAAGACTCAACGTCAGCCAAGGCGAGTGAGAAAAGGAAGGGTGCGCCGCTCTACATTGTGTACAATTGCGCGTGTGAGTTCTGCATTGGCAATACCACAACTATATCAACAACACGCTCGGTGAGGTGAGCATCTACAACATATCATCAATACCAAACCCTCACGCAGATGTTCTTTCTATACTATGTCTTCTTGCTACAGTTGCAGCTTAGTTTCATGCCACCTTGCCTCGGCACGCCATGGATCAGAAGGCTCCAGAACAGACGCAAGGCCATTGGCAAAGCTTGGTAGATAATGGTAACCTAACCATGTGGCAGCGAGCCTATAAGAACTCTATTACAGTGACTTTTACAGTAGTATGGAAGCAACCGTGATAGTAGCAAGCTTGTCATAAGAACATCAAGGTAGCTTTTTGTAGCCTAGCAGTAACCTTACTACAGTAACCCTACAAGCACAGTGTGGTATGGGTTTCTAGGGGTGAGAGTTCAGGGCCTAGAGTCGAGAAAATCATGAACTAATCGTAACCCTACAAACAAAGACGGACAACGCAAAATGAACCAGGGAGCCATTTAGGGTCTAGGGTTTAGTGCTTGGGGTTTAGGGCTTGGGGTTTGGGTTTTAGTGCTCCTGTTATATGGGAGCCTACATGAATCCCGCCCCCCCAGCCCGATGCTGATCATTGAACCCCCCCAAAAAAAACAACTTTTTGGTTCATGGGTGGTCATAGTGTTGACGGGCACAGCCCAAGTTGTGCTTAATGGCTTTTAACGGCTCCATACGGGTTCGGAAAGGCTTTCCTAGGGTTCTATCACGGCGCATTACCTTGAGCACCACAAGCTACGAGAAGTATTGTGTACTCCTTGTTCTGGAAGGTTCAGGCTCATTCCATCTGCAGTCAGCACTGCTTCGACCAAGAATAGCTATTGCCAAAGTAAGGTACGTTTAACCTTACATATAGCCTCGACCCCTACACATGTCACACCGGTGCGCAACGTCCGTTTCAATAACACCCTTCCGAAAGCTGCCCACGAAACGGACGTAGTGCAGACCGGACTGCATGCAGTCACGTACCGAAGGTTTTCGGAGGACTGAACCCGAAACCTTGAACCGCGAAGTCCGGAAGCTCTAAGGCCTGAACCCTGAAGCCCGTACAGAACCCTTTAATTCACATTCTAAAGCCGTTTCAAAAGCCCCCGTCGACCCGTAGCTTTGAACCCTCAGCCCTAAACCCTAACCCTGAACCCTAAACCTTAAACCCTAACCCAGAACCCCTAAACTCCAAACCTTAAACCCTCAACCGTCCTACAACCGTTATAGACCCTAAACCCTAAACCCTAAACCCTAAAACCCTGAAGCCAAAACCCTAAGTTATAGCGAACCCCCTGTGAAGGCGAGGCAGCAGATCGACCGAAGGCGCTGCTGAACTCCAGGAAGAGGCGGGGAGGGCACTAAACGGGTGACTATAGGAAGTTGATATAACGGCTATATTAGGGTTTAGGGTTTAGGATTTGGGGTTTAGGGTTTAGGGGCTGTCTTAGCAGAACTCTATAAGGGTTTCCTATAAATAGGGATTAGTTTAACGGTTGCCACAAATTGAGGGTTTTACATAAACCCTAAACCCTAAACCCTAAACCCTAAACCCTAAACCCTAAACCCTAAACCCTAAACCGTGGCTTAGAAGGTGCGGCCGCGAGTGCAGCAGCTGTGCATCCGACCCAAAGGGTCCGGTTTCGCTTTTGGGTTTTGGGGCTCAGGGGTTTAGGGTTTAGGGGTTAGAGTTTAAGGGTTAAGGGGTTTAGGGTTTAGGGGTTAGAGTTTAAGGGTTAAGGGGTTTAGGGTTTTAGGGTTTAGGGTTTAGAGTTTAAGGGGGAAGGGTTTTAGGGTTTAGGGGTTAGAGTCTAAGGGTTAAGGGTTTTAGGGTTTAGGGGTTTTGAGTTTCAGGGTTTTAGGGTTTAGGGCTTTAGGGGTTTTTATTGTGGCTCGGGCTTTCAGGTTTCGGCTTCAGGATTCAGGGTTCACGGTTGAGGGTCCAGGGTGTAATTTAGGGGCCTCAATAATTACCTATATGACTTTGGGGGTTCCTGCTTACACGTCTAGTATCATGGGCCCCGAAACCCTATTCTAATCGTTAAGGCCCCTCCATGAGGGTTAGGCCACGTTCAGACTTTAGGGACATCCCAGAAGAAGAGCTAGACCAGGGTTTGCTTTTCACGAAAGGCGGGCCCGCACGACACCAGCTGCAAAGACACCGCGTTGCGGAGGCAGCATTAAGCTCCCAGAGAGCCCGAAACCCCATGAATCAGGCTTCTAGATTCAATCGTAGTAAGGATCTCTTTACGGTTTCAGGTGTATCCCAAGCTCTTTATAGTTACTGAAGCATGAAGCCTCGGACCCTAACTTCTATGCCTTCATATCTCAATCGTAGGAAGCCAAACCAGGGTTTGGGGAGTAGGTAGGGGCTTCCAAGCCCAAATAAAAAAAAGTCGGATCCCTAATTTAGGGTTTAGGGTTTAGGAGGTACACACCTCTTTCAGAGCACGTAGAAAGCCTTCATAGGACAACGAAAAAGCAGCCGTTGAAACATCCGTGCACAATCCGACTCGCGCCCATTTTCGCAGGCCTCGCACTGCGACCAGCCATGTCTCCTGGGACGAGGTTGGGTCTAGGGTTTAGGGCTGCTGTTTAGTTCAGGGTTTCCGGTTTCGGGTGTCGGGTTTGGGGTTAAGGCTACCCTAAACCCTAAACCCTAAACCCTAAACCCTAAACCCTAAACCTAAACCCTAAACCCTAAACCCGGTTAAGGGTCCCTAAACCCTAACCCAAAGCCCGGTTGGGGTTGAGGGTTCTATGTTTTGGTGTTCTGGGGACTCTGGCACCATAAGACCCCGGAGGTCTCAAGGCCCAAACCGCCCCTTCCAAGGCGAACCTGGCGGAACATGACAACACGGTTTAGGGTTTAGGGTTTAGGGTAAACCGCCCCTTCCAAGGCGAACCTGGCGGAACATGACAAGGAGCGGGGGACCAGGCCGCTTGCGGGTGGATCTTGAAAATCAAGGCATAGGATGCTGGATCTCTTTATAGCATAGTCTAATACAGTATGGTAGCATATACTATACTATAGTAGAGAGTCAACAAGGTTGGATATTATTGTGTATTGTTTAATAGTTCGTAGAATATGATCTTATGCTGTGTTTGCATTCCTATCACATTATATACGACGCACACATTCTATTTCAGCATCATGCTTTAATGACTCATTGATGGGTTATCATATTGCCTGATCTTCGAGTATGTTGTTATAACGGACCATGTCGTCTTATACGGTCATAAAGAGTTAAATGAAAAAATTGAGCAAATAAACAGTTAATAAACAACTAACTAATTCAACACATAAATAGGCAAATAATTAAATGACTCTTATCATCTTATTTACGTATCTTGTCTTACAGTGCCTTATCATATCAGTTGATCTTATTTTCTATTGCATTGTCGCTTAGTATTAGACCTTATTCTACATCGTTTTCACTTTTAATTCCACACCGTTTTTACGTTCTATCTGACATATACAATGTACTTACAATATAGTATAACACAATATACTATTCGAAAGTTAGGCAATACTACACTACTCTACGTGATCTTGCCTTACCACCTTACCTTACCTTTCTCTTCTCGTGTCTTTTTCTTGCCTTAGTTTACCCTATCCTGCCTTAATTACCGTATCTTCTTTTCTAGTAACGTTTGATGCCATTCTATACTCGACTATCTTACTTTGTATTTACTATCCTTTTATCATGTCATATTACAACGCACTATCTTGCCATATTCCATTAATATATGGCGTAACAGAGATTTAGACGAGTTTTATGAGGGTTCTGTTGGGGGCTGTGGGGGCTTAAATCATATCTCAAGGGGCTGGTAGGCCAAGAGCGAACCTGTCCCTAGCAGGGACGAGGACAGCCATCATGGGTCATCTTAGGCAACTATCTTAACAAAACCCTGTACCTTCCCTTTTGCAGGGTTTACTGCTTTGAGGGTTTAGGCTGTGGGGTTTAGGACACATCATACAAGTTGGTGCAGTTTTTGAGCTTTATGGCTTTAGGGGTTCAGACGGCTCTTTAATGTAGGGGTCATGGTTCCTAACTTAATTTCAGGTTCCCAATGACGGCTGGCATCCCGAACCCTAAACCCGAAATGCCTCTTGCGCCCATCAGCGACCCGTGGAGAGCTCTACAAACTAAGCCCCCCGAAGGCAAAAGATCGAGGAACCCCCAACCCCTTTCGTGCACAGCCCGCCGCTCCTCTCTGAAGACGAGGCAGGGTGTTTAGGGTTTAGGGTTTAGGGTTTAGGGTTTACGGTTTAGGGTTCACTTAGCTTTTCTTCTTTTCTCGGAGGGTTTTTTTTTAGGGAGGTTTCAGGGCTTAAAGGCTTGACAACCTGAGCCCAGAGCTTGAAATCCCACACCTCAGACTTTCTGGTGTTAAGTGCCCAGATGTTGTCGAGCCCTTATTAGTCACCCGTTGTGCTTATTTGGGATTAGAGCTTAGGGTTTAGGGCTTACTGGGGATGGTACCCAGGATCCTATTGACAGTGCACTTCGACAAGGAGTGTTTATTATTCAGGAGTTTTTCATCATTCTGAGAGTTTGTGCTTTGAGCTTTTATTTTTCAGAGCATTGGAGAGGAGGGGAGGTTTCGGGCTTTAATATCGGGTCGGAATAATTGTGACCAGTATCCCTGCATTGTAGCTATGCAACTATGCTATACTATATACCGCAATACTATGCGAACATTAACGGCACTATATCATGATTTATCCCGTTGTTGTTTAGGGGTGCAGAGTTCAGGGCTTTGACTGTTGCGGTTCAGCTACGAAGTGGGTGTAGGGGTGGCTTCCGACGTGACAGGACCGGAATCCCCCAACCAAAACCCTAAACCCTACACCCCAAAACCCTAAACCCTAAACCCTAAACCCTAAACCCCAAACCTTGAATCCTAGCCTACCATATGTAGAGGTTTCAGCATTTGGCAATAGCGTTGCCTTGGAAAAAGAGATTGAGGGTTTAGGGTCCCTAAACCCTAAACCCTAAACCCTAAATCGTAAACCCCAAACCCTAAACCCTAACCGTAAACCCAAGCCCTGATAGCCCGCTTCGGCTGAGCCCTAACCTGCGGCATCCCTTAGTTTCCTAAGCCCTAAACCCTAAGCCTTCGCCCGAAGCCGATGCACCTACGAAGCCCCATGCCCCGAAGCACTAAAACGCCCCTAAACTCAAGGAAACTACAGGTGGGGAGTTGAGGGTATACGGGGCTTCTATAAGGCTTCTATAAGGTATATAGGCCTTCTATAAGGCTCCTATAGCGGTAAATACCCACCTGAAAATGTCCTTGACAGAAAGAGGCTCTACACCCGAAGTTTGAAAAATCATTCATAAACCCTAAACCCTAAACCCTACTTGGAGGTTCATGGGTAGGTATAAGTAGGGTAACTATAGTTATAACCCATAATAGGGGACTTAGAGCCCTACTTATAAGTACCCATGAACCTCCAAGTAGCTTTAAACCCGAAGCCCAGCAGGAAAGCCCCCAAGACCCTAAAACCCAATGTGCAGAGTTGAGGGTTGTTTAGGGTTTATGGTTTCGGATTTAGGGACAGAGCCCTGCAAAACCTTAGAGTCTTAAAGTCCTACGCCCTAAACTTCAAACGCCTGAAGCAGGTATCACAACCGAAAACGAACACCGAAAAAAACCAAAGCCACAAGAACCCCTCAAGCCTAAAGCCTTAACACCCACCAATCTATCCTCCTCTTATCACACGCCCTTGAAGGAATCCGAACGCCCCAGAAACCTCTAACCCGAACCCCTTAACCCTGAACCCAAAGCCTTCAACAACCCCAAACCCTAAGCCTCAAATCCCCAGCCCCTAAGCCTTCCATCCCCAACCCTAAGCTCTAAGCCCTAAACCCTAAACCCTAAACCCTAAACCCTAAATCCTAAACCCTAAACCCTCCACCCAACTCCAAGCCTGCAAAAAGAACACAACAGCAACAGACAAGCTTCTTGTCGTGAGAGGCCGAAGGAGGCTTCGAGGCGCTCCTTTTCTTCGTAGGGATGGGGTTTTGGAGCTTTTGGTATCGCATTTTGGCTACATGGGATGTTTAGGGTTTAGGGTTTTGGGGGTTTTGGGTTTGGGGGGTTTAGGGTTTAGGGTTTTGGGGGTTTAGGGTTTAGGGTTTGTTGCGCACGTTTTCTGATTAAGGACTTGATAAACTTATCGTTTACATGACGGTTGCAGTAAGAGCTTGTCAGTGTTATCGTGTTTTCCGGGCTTCAAGGCTGCGTCAGGTCTGTTGATCTTTTGGATTTTCGTTCAAGGTGCTACCTGCGTCAATGCTTTGAGTTTCAAGGTTTTTAGGCAGCGATGATAGAACCACGGGATGTAACCGAACACCACTCGTTTCCTTGAAGTGGGGATAGAGTTTAGGTCTACTACTTAGACTCTGAACGGAAGGGAAGCGGCATTAGGATCTAAGGCACAGGGTTTTGGGTTTCAGGGCTTGGGGCTACAATCCTCACATTGGGTTTGAGTTAAACCCTAAACCCTACACCCTAAACCCTAAACCCTAAGCCCTAAACCCAGCAAACAAGCACTCCCTGTTGTTAGGGTTTGAAGGACTATAATATCGGGGCCTTAATAATTCATAATTACTAAAATGGGGCTTTGGGGCCCATATAGTATGCTATAACTATGACAAGGAACCCAAAAATAGTATAGGTCCCAGGCGAGAGCCCCTTGCGTTTGGAAGCGGGAAGAGGTTCAATCGACGTCAGAATGATCATGCGGAATGCTGTGCCCCCAGCCGAAACACCTTCGACAACAGTCAATATGCAAGCAGATTGGAAACTGGCACAAGCTATCAAAAGCTACACACATGGGTTGATCAGGTGCCGGGCTGTCGAACATAGTGAGTGGGTGACGACTGCACGAACGAATGACAGCTAGAAACATCGCATACAGGAGGCTTAGCAGAAGTTGCGGTCATCACCATGCGTTGAAAGATGGAAGGTACGAGTACCGAGCACTTACGGTTTATTGAGTTTTCACTTCTATTTGTATTACTGTGTATGGCTTTATTTATCTGTCGATCTGTCCATCTGTCTATCTAGGCATCTATCTGTCGGCCAATCTGTCTGTCTGTCTATCTGCCTGCCTATCTATCTATTTATCTATCTACCTGTCGGTTTATCTATCTATCTACCGATTTAGCTCTGTCAGTGTCTCTGTGTCCGTCCGTGCGGCCGTCTGTCCGTCGGTCCGTCCGTCCTTCCGACCGTCTGTCTGTCTGCCTGCCTGGCTGGCTGGCTGGCTGGCTGCCTGTCTATCTGTCCATCTATTCACCTGACCTATCCATGTGTCCATTTATCTATTTCTTCATCTACCTAGCTGTATATCCATGTGCCCCAACTCCAGCAACTTGTGCCATTCATTGGAGGGATCCTCACTTGGAGCATGGACAGTTCGGAAGTAGGTTTTGAGCAGAGCTATTATTTACGTACCCTAAATCGGGTTATCTTACTTATATAGCCTTAGTTCTAACCTACTTGTCACTTCCCCAAATCCTTTCAGACGAACTACGGAAACCTTTGTAGAACCCCTACGAGACCCTTGTAAACGCTTGATCAAAAACCTGAAGAGCCATCGCTTTTGAAGCCCTAGCCGTATAGCACGAAACGCCAGGATTTTTGAACAGAGCCCACCCCAACGAAGCCTCCCAAAAAACTCTGAAACCCTAAGCCCTAAACTTCCGGGCTGTATGGGTCTACCAGGAGCAGGTGACAGAGGCAAATGCGACAGGCACGATGAACGCCGAAGAGCCGGGGGCCATGTGATAACAATCATAATAATAGGAATAAGATTCGCAACATCAACAGAAATAATAGTAGCAATAGTAAGACAAGTGATACTGGTAATCATACTTATAACAATAAAACTGACAGGTAGTAGTAAGGATTACGAATAATGATGCTGCTGCTTTGCCAATCATTTGTAGTGATACTGATAAGGGCAATAGGAGTCAGAGAAGAGGATCGTTATGGGGGTCGGGAGAAGTCGCAATAATGTCCCCTTGTAATCTTCATTATATGCATACTACAAACTACCCAAACCCTATTCTAATCATTAAGACTCCTATATTAAAGGGGTTTAGGGGCTCTACATACGTTGTTCTAACGGTTTCATGCAGGTCTTGGGAAGGCTTCTGTGAAGGTTGAACTGGGTTCTTCTCCAGGCTTTTATCAGGTTTTCGTAAGGGCTTGACACGAATTTCGAAAAGGACTTCGTAAGTATTTGTCCTCAGGATTTGTTCGGGTTCAGGGATCAGACCTGAAAGCTTAGCAGGGTCCCCTTGATGCGCTTTAAGGTGTTTTTGTCAACTATGGGGTGCATCGTGAGGGGCTGATAATGTAGGCGCCCCAGTTCGATCAATTTCAATATGATTGTCCATTGCACTTCAAAAAACCTACATGAGCCTTACGTACAGGAGCCTTTCTTTTGTAAAACAGCGTCAACAAAACTACTCTCGGAGGTTTGGGGTTTAGGGTTTGCGTGTTTTCGCTTTGTTGGCATCTGTAACATTGTAACAGTACCTGTACAAATTTCAGCATAGCTTCATGCGCACTGTATACTTCTTGTGTATGTTAACCCTAGCCCTGAGAGCCTGAAGCCCGGTTCGGAATGATACAAAGGCTTGAGCAGTGCCCTGAGGCATATAGGGATCTCAAGACGAGTCTTCCAAAGGCTCATGGTTGCAGGGTTTGGGGCCTCAATCATTACCTACACTATTTTGGGATTATAATTATAGTATAATGGGCCCCCAAACCCTATTCTAATTATTCCCTAAACCCTAAGCTATTTTGGGGGATCCGTATTATAATTATAGTAGAATGGCCCTCAAACCCTAAACCCTAAACCCTAAACCCTAAACCCTAAACCCTAAACCTACATCAGGGTTTGGGTCCTGGGGCCTTTAGGGCTGGATTCTGGCTTCGGGGTTTGGGGTCTGGACTTTAGGGTTTAGGGTTTAGGGTTTAGGGTTTAGGGTTTAGGGTTTAGGGAGGGCGCGAGGTTAGAGTTTTAGGGTTCAGGGTTTCTGAGGACGTTTAGGGTTTAGGGGTTTAGGGTTTAGGGTTCAGGGTTTATTACGGCGTTTAGGGTTTAGGGTGTAGGGTTGTTAGAGTTGTAGGGTTCAGGGTTTATTAGTACGTCTTTGTTGCACAGCATCTTTTCCCACCCGTGCCCCAGAGGAAGTTCGAAGATTTAGAGAGTTGAGAATCAAGTTGAGAACGTGTCTACAAGAACCCTAACCCATAAACCCTAAACCCTAAACCCTAAACTGCGGAAGACGAGACCGACGCAGCAGCCCCTGCAGTAGCGCCTGCTCCGGAGGCTGTGCCTCTGGCCGAGCAGGCCGGGGAGCAGGGTGCTGCGCTGCCCTGCGAGGCGTGCCCTGAACCGGAGGGCGAGCCTCAGGGGGAACCACGCCTGTACAGGCTGGACGTCTCCTGCCAGGTCGGATCGCACCTAGTGGTCCTCCGCATGGCTATGAATGCCACCCAGACGATCGCTGCCGTGGTCTCCAGGGCGCGCGAGAGGGCCGATGCACCAAAGCTGGAGCACGCTTCGCTCCACTCCACGCCCAGCGTGGCTCTGGCGCACACAGCCACCTTGGGCTCAGTGCTGCCAGCCGGAAGCCACGAAAGCTTGAAGCATGTTGCAGTTTCTTAGGGTTTAGGGTTTGGGGCTTAGGGGCCTGAACCCTGAACCCTAAACCCTCAACCCAGCCTGAACCCTAAACCCGAAGCTTTCAAGGCTTTCCAAGCGGCTAAAGCTCCTCGAAGAGGCGTCCTGGGACGGGCATAGGTTTCGAAGCTCGGGAATCATTTTTTTTTTCTTCTGTAGCGTCTTAGAAAGTCGTAAAATAAGAGCATGAATAATTAGAATCGGGAAATGCGTGCTAAAATTTCATGTAAGACATATGGGTTTCTTGACTGGGTAGGAAGCACCTCCTCGGTTCTGATGGGTGGCTTCGTCAAGACGTCTTCTTCGGGAGTTGCACGGCACTGACTGTCTCTGATCGTAACGAAATGCTCGCTGGTGTTCTTGGTCATCTTGACAGATGAGGTGTTGGGTTTCACAGTACTACTACTACTACTACTA
>CAJNDV010030998.1:15549-26909 GCA_905221635.1 Symbiodinium sp. CCMP2456 | reverse complement strand
CCCAAACCGCGGTTTAGGGTTTAGGGTTTAGGGTTTAGGGTTTAGGGGCCTTTCTGGTCAGACCCCGAAGGCTTAGATTCGAGAGCAGTGGATTACATTATTCTATTCACTATTACAGTCCAATATTTTCGGTTATTTTAAGGTTATCTGATCATATTTCGTTGTGTTACTTTATGTTATGTTGTGTCATGTTTTTTTCATCTACCTTGTGCCCGTAACCCAGGGACTGGGAATTGCCCTGAACCCCTAAATTCAAGAGGCATCGTTTTTTTTTTTTAAAAGGGTTTTCCTGGGGGTACTTGGGATGCTCGTCCCTGCAGCGGAGACGCCGAAATGTTTGAACGATGCATGCTTCGCGGCCATCTCTCTTGAGTTCAGACACTCAAAAGGCTAAGTCCTAAACCTCTCAAGGAACCCTTATAGTAGCCCTTAAGGTAGCCCTTAAAGGAATTAGGGTGTAGGTTTTAGGGTTCAGGGTTTTGGGGTTTAGGAACCCAGCGAGTAGCCCCTATAGGCCTCCCCGCGGTGCCATATGAAAGCTGCATAGTAAAAAGGGGCCGCAGATTATTGAGACATACTCAGGAACCTAGTAGAGCTTTGGGTTTAAGGCTTGGGTTCTGTTCTAGTCATTCTCGGTAGAACCCATCCGTTACAAGAAATTCAAGATTATTGCTTCACTGCAGCAGGTGCTCTACTTTGCAGGTGGACCCCAAACCCAAAGCAAACTGCTCGTGTACAAAAGAGAGCTGCCCAGAAAGTCTCACTGATTGCAAGTTGAATTCCTGTCGCACGCTGCGGCCAGGTCGTTGCCAGGTCTCGGATGGGCCCTGTTTTCTGAACTTCGGAAGCCCTAAACCTCAAGCTAAACTCCAAGCTCTCAAAAGCTCGGGGTCTTTCGATCCCCCTATACCCTAAGCCCTTAATCCAAAACCCTACATTCCCTCAGCCGTTAACCCTAAACCCTCAATTCCCTGAATTCCCTAAACCCTAAACCCTAAACCCTTGGGTTGATAAGGGTTTAGGGCTTTGAAAATTTGAGGTCTTAGGGTTCTGTTACAGGGATTTTTGGGGGTTACTATACGGGCTACTAAGGGTTACAAGGGTTGCTATAATGGTTAAGGTGTAGGGCTTAGGGTTTAGGGTTCAGGGTTTAGTGAGCCGCTTGGAGCTGCGTCTGTGTAGTGGGTTGATAAAGGTATTTGCAGGTTTTTTCTTTTCAAGGTTCATGCTGTTTATGCCAGTTGAAGGCGATGACAGAGAAGGCGGCTCATAAGTAGGGTTGTAAGAAGGATTCGCCATATCCGGGGCACTCCTAGTCCCAGTTCCCAGTGGTGACTTGCTTTCCAGCTCCCTGAGCAGATTTCACAATGAGCCTTTTCAAAACCCTTTCACTTTCAAGCTTTGTGTAGGACCTCTTACACCTGTCCGAAAGCTTGTGAAAGCCTATGAAGCCTTTATGAAACTCATTGAACACCTAAAAGACCCGAAATCCTAAATCCTAAATCCTAAACCCTAAACCCTAAAGCCCTAAAGCCCACAGCCCGAAGCTTGTGCGGGGCGGTGGCCCCAGCATGGACATGGCAGCAATGGGACGCCTCCAGCAGCAGCCTGTGATATGGGACAAAGCGATTCTGTAAGAGTTTGCAAGGACTGCGACATTAAATCCTAATCCCTAAACTCTAATCCCTAAACCCTAATCTCTAAACTCTAATCCCTAATCCCGAAACTTTGCAAGCACTCTAATAACATACAGGCCTTAATAATTACCAATACTATTTTGGTGGGTCCTTAATTCTAATTAAAGGCCCCTACAGTAGAAGTTTTTTTTTTTCACAATTTGCCCCGAGGCCTTTTTGTATGGAAGTTTCCAGGGCTTTTCTCGGCTTCAGGTTTCGGGTAACCCTAAACCCTAAATCCTAAACCCTAAGCCCTAAACCCTAAACCCTAAACCCTAAACCCTAAACCCTAAACCGTAGGAGGTTTGGGCCAGGGTTTCAGTCTTCAGGCTCTACCAGAGTTTTCAGGGTTTAGGGTTTAGGGTTTAGGGTTTGGGGTTTAGGGTTTTCACCAGGGCCTTACAGGAACGAAGGGTTTCGGTGTAATATGAGGGCCGCAAGCGTTAGAATTGGGGGCATGGGGGGGGTATATTCTACTATAGTTCTGACAAGGAGCCCCCGAAACCGTATTCTGACTATTAAGACCCCTACCTATTTCTTCGGTCGGGGATGCAGGCTTGACAGGATTGAAAGTCTTCAGGTTTAGTGTCGGATTTATGTGAGCAAATTTTGGAATTTGAGATTGGGATTTCGCGACTTCCGCTTCAGCTTCGAGGTGTCGGGGTTGGCACTTAAGGCACCCTAAAAAGCGCGAAGGACGCCATAAACAACAAACGTTCAACAGCTTTGCTTGCAAATCTCTAATGAGACACTTTCTGCGTCTCTTGCAAAACCAACTATAGTGAGAGCCTTATAAAACCCTAAACCCTAAACCCTAAACCCTAAACCCCTAAACCCCTAAACCCTAAACCCTCAAAGCCCTTCTGCCGCAAGGGTTCCGGGCATACACCGTAGGGCGTTTCCGGTTTCGGTCAAGCAAGGGGTTCTTGCAGGTCCAGCTCACTGGTTCTGAAGCTTTTTTACGTTTTTTTTTCGGGTTCCGAAGTGCTTTTGAAGGGTTCTACGGGTTTAGAGAGTTTCTATAAGGGTTTAAGGGTTCCATAGAGGCTTTGTAAACGTTTGGACAAAATTCGTCACGGTTCTATGAGGCCTGCAAAAGGGTTTGGCAAACTCTGAGGGTTTCAAGAGGGGGTTTCCGTGTCTCCGCGCCCTTCTGAAGATCTTTAGAAACCTTGACGACAACCGTTTTAAGATTCCACCAAATTAGAACGCTTATCGTATAAACCTCCTACAATAAACATCCTATGACAAATCCGTCAGCATCCCTTCGTAAACTTACAGAACCCCATAAACCCCGCAGAAACCCCTCACACGCCCCCTGGCCAGCTCCTGCTGCGGAAGATGGCTGCGTCGATGGCCAACGTCTGCGCCTCCGCGGATGAGGCTAGCAGTCCCAAAGGGCTTACTTGGAGGTTCATGGATAGTTATAAATGGGGTTATAAGTACGGCAACTATAGTTATAACCCAAATTAGGGGACTTATGACTCCATTTAGAACTGCCCATGAACCTCCAAGTAGGGTCTACTATAGGGTTTACGGTGTAGGGTTCAGGGCTGCGAGTAAGGTTTGGGGTTTGGGGTTTAGGGCGTAGGGTTTTTGGCAGTCATGCAAAATTTGCTGTTTAGGATTAGGGTTGACAATCATGCAGATGTCCTCTTGAAAGAGTTCAAGCGGTAGGTGTTCCGGGGTTTAGGGTTCTTTTTTGGCCCTAAACCCTAAACCCTAATGCTAAGGTTGCGAGTGCAAATACCCTGCGACTTTGGATTTCCGAGTGGGTCCTCTCTTACATAGACGGGTTTTAGGGTTTAGGGTTTAGGGTTTAGGGTCTTGGAGATTTAGGGTTCAGGATGTTGGTACAGGTACCGGAGACCAACCATGGAAACCCTTAATGTAGGGGCCTAAATTACTACCAATATCATTTTGGGGGGTTCCTTACTATAATTATAGTATAATGGTACAAGTACTTCGTCTTGGAACGGGCGCACATGCAACTTGTCAGTTGCATTCTTCGATCACTGGGCATAGTTTGCATACCCGATGCTTTTGTTGAGCCTGGAGGTATGGCGTAATATAGGGTATAGGGGCCTTAACACTTAGAATAGGGTTTCGGGGGTATATTATACTGAATTAGAATAAGGACCCCTCCGCAAAATAGTATCGGTAACTATTTAGGCCCCTATATTGCGGACTACTAAGCTTGGCAGCAGAAACCCCGAAACTCAAACCCTGGAAGCCCTCACATGACCCCACGGAAAACCCTATAAGCCCCTAGGACACTTGTATACAACCCTAGCCCGCCTGCTCAGTCTTCCCTGGATAAACCCTGGAATGATTTGCTAAACAAATTTTGTCAAACCGTACCCTAAACCCTAAACCCAAAACTCTAAACCCTATGATACACACCTTTCATTTTCCAGAAAGCCGGCGTCGATCAGGGGCTGCTCCCATTGCCCAACAACATCTCTTGTGCAGCCCGGGCGGCACGCGTTTCGGGGATGGGTACGGGGTTTCAGGATCTTAGAAGCAAATTAGGAGTTTCTGAGGTTTTGAGTCGGTGTTGAGGTCCGAACCTAAGGCTCAACAGCTTCTGGGGTTAAGGGTTCAGGGCCAGGGACCCTAAACCCTAAACCCTAAACCCTAAACCCTAAACCCTAAACCCAAAACCCTAAACCTTCCAGATGAACAAAGGAGGCGCTACGTCGCCGTCCAGGCAGGCCTGAGTCCTCCTTCTTCAAACCCATTAAAGGTTCAGGGCTGATGGTTTGAAAACCCTAAACCCTAAACCCTAAACCCTAAACCCTAAACCCTAAACCCTAAACCCTAAACCCTAAACCCCTAAACCCTACATGAAAGGCTCAGGTTTGCCGCTTGGAGCCTCAGGCCTTCTGTGTTTGGCGATGGCTGATTTTCGAGATGGTGACGATGGCAGGGAGGAGGGTTTAGGGTTTAGGGTTTAGGGTTTAGGGTTTAGGGTTTACGGTTTAGGGTTTAGGAGAGGGTGACGGTATCGACGACGCCGGTGCGACGAGAAGGATGAAAATGGCGATGAGGATGAAGATGATGATGTTGGTGATGATGATGGTGGTGGTCGCGGAGATGATCCAGAGCCATCATCATATGCAGCAGCAAAGTCAGAAGACCAATGTCCGAGAGCCAGCATGCATGGCGGTTTTAGCTAGGATCATGATGGGAGCTCGCACGACCATCATGATGCCAGTGACGGTGATTTTGACGATAATGCCCCATGCTTCCTTTGTTGTGATCCTCGTCATGGTCAGGACAAGACAAACCCCAAACCGTACACCCCAGCCCCCAAACTCGAAACTCGAAGCCCAAAGCCCTTAGGGTTTAGGGTTTAGGGTTTAGGGTTTAGGCCCTACACCTTAAACCCGAAACCCTAAACCCTACACCCACAAATTCCAAGGCCGCATACACTTCGGTGCGTCTGCTGACGCGGATGGTGCCGTTCCTCCACGAGGTGTCCCTGCGCGATCTTTTCCCTCATTTAGGGTGGGGTTTGGGATGCAGAGCTTTGGAGTTTGGGGTTATGGGCTTTAGGGTTTTTGTTTTGGGTTTCCTCTTAACGTTCCGTTGAGGTTCCTTAACGGGTTGCGATAGGAGTAAGTTGCCGCCTCGGCATTGACCGCGTAAAGAGGAGGAGTGATCCCAGGCTTAGACGGAAGGTTAAGAGCCCTGCTAACTAAAGCAGTGATGACGATTCTGTTTATTCGGTTGGTCATGTGGTGGTGCCAATTATCATAGTGATTGTGTGAGAAATGTAGTGTTATTCTACCTGAGCATCGCATCATCGTGATCACCGTCGTCATCATCAGCATCATTCTACCGTCAGGCCCCAAGTCCACTGCCCGTTGCATGGGCCCTATCGCCTGAAACCCTGAAGCCCTAAACCTGCAACCCTGCAACCGCAACACCCTAAACCCTAAGCCCTAAACCCTAAACCCTAAGCCCCAAACCCTAAACCCTAAACCTCAAGCCCCAGCAGAAAGCCGAGACGACTCCTGCTTGGAGGTTCATGGGTAGTTATAAGTGGGGTTGTAAGTCCCCTAAAAAGGGTTATAACTATACTTACTTTACTTATACCCCACTTACAACTACCCATGAACCTCCAAACCCTAGACCCTAAACCCTAAATAAAAACCCCATAGAACCCTCTAAAGGAACCCTTAAAGGACCCCCACTTATAGCTACCCATGAACCTCCAAGTAGCCGAGGCGGCAGAGGAGCCGATTATCCGGGACCTCCTGTCTGACACCCGGAGCTGCATTGCTGAAGAGCGTTCGGGGTATGTTTTTATTTTTTGTTATTTTCGCCAGCTTGTTTTATGTTTCAAGGATGTTTAAGGGTGTTAAAGCTGCCCGGAGTTTATTTTCTTTTTTTTTTTTCTGTTGTTGTTGGGTTTTGTGATTCAGTTTTTGCGATCGCTCGCTGCGAGCAACCCAAACACAAGGGAATACAATTGCCTTGAAACATGGTTGTCCTTGTCTGCAAGTACCTAACTCCTCTTTATCTCAAACCCCAAATCCTATTCCACAATCTCTAGACCTGAAACCCTAAACCCTGAACTGTGATCAGCCGCAGTTTCTCCTCCATAGCCAGAAAACGAATGCTCCGAAAAGTGAATGAGAGATGATGATGATGATGATGATGATGATGATTAATATTTCTAATTCTACTACGGTTATATCATGATTATACTAGTTCGTATTATTCTGGCAATTACCACGACTATGACTGTCGTTGCTACCAGCATCACTAGTAGCACTCGTATTGTCGTTGCCATTGTTATTGTAGTGTTTATTATTGCTCTTATTGTTACATTTCTTCTTCGTGTAGTTATTGTTCGAATTTCTTATTCTCTATCACGTATTCAACCCTAAACCCTGAACCCTAAACCCAAACCCTAAACCCTAAACCCTAAACCCCAAACCCTAAACCCTACACCCTACACCCTAAACTCTAGACCCTAAACCATGGTGGGCGAGTCTTCCCACCTCCGCTTGGCTACAAATCTTCGTTGGCCTCGAGCATGGTCCGAATCTTTAGTATAATTGGGATGCTGCCCCCACTCAGCAATCTAGGTTCCGACGTTACGGGACATACCCTCAGCTACGTGAAGGGTTTAGGGTTTAGGGTTTAGGGTTTAGGGTTCCCCAGTAGTACCCTTTTGCCCTTTTTCTTTTTGGGTTCCCTTCTTAAAACCAAAAAGTAGGAACAAGGGTACCCTTATTTTCAAGGGGCTACTGGGGAACCTAGTAATAGTTGAATTTTATTTTTAAATACAAGGCCGTCATGGACCGTTACTGTATGCGGGCAGTACCTAAGTTATTATACGTAAGTATAAACATAGCAGCAAGCATAGTCATGATACAGTCGTAATAATGGAGACAAGACTCATCTGAATCCTAACACCCCAAACCTAGGCTGGATACCCAAAACCTTGAGGTTCACCACAGCAGCAACAAGCTTCAGAGAACCCTTGCACGCAATCCTGGTGAAACCCTTGTGCTGCCATTGTGCGATAAAGGATCAGAGGACGTATTAAGTAGGTGGAAAGTAGAGTTGCAAGTATCCCGGATGGTGCTAGCCTACCCGCAAACTTACTTATAACCTACCTACCAAGTCTTGTGACGCTTTAACTATAAGGGTAGACCCCGTAAGGCCCGTAAGACCCTTTTAAAACAAAACTGTCTAGAAATCGCAACGACCTTTACGACGCCTTCACACATACTTTATAAGCCCCCTAAGCCATAAGTCAGTTGGGAATCGAAATAGTTTTCAATCTTATGCCGCAGGTTTCCTTAAACAAATATTGAATAATACGCGAAACCTCTCTTCTACTGTTTAGCCTCCTATATCAAGCCCCAAGCCCTAAATCCCTTGTAGAACCCTTAAAGGAACCGTTTAAAGACCTTTTAAAAGAGACCTTGTTGTAATTGTCTGGGTCTTTAGCTGGTCCTGGAGTTGTACCAGAACATAAAGAATATAGTCAATATGCTGGAATAGAACCGAAAACAACATAAGAGAAACTAGCCAAACCCTAAACCCTAAGCCCTGAATCCTAAGCCCGAAACCCTCAACCCTGAAGCAGAGAAAGGGTCCTCTGCATGAAACAACCCGTCATGGAACAACCCTCAACCCTAAAGCCTGAACCTTAAACCCTAAACCCTAAACCCTAAAGCCTAAAGCCTAAACCCTAAACCCCAAAATCCCAAAACCCTAAAAACCCAAACCCTAAACCCTAAACCCCAAACCAAAACCCTAAACCCTTAACCCTAAATCCCAAACCAAAACCCTAAACCCCGAACCCTAAACCCTAAATCCCTAAACCCTAAACCCTAAATCCCAAACCAAAACCCTAAACCCTAAACCCTAAATCCCAAACCAAAACCCTAAATCCCTAAACCCTAAACCCTAAATCCCAAACCAAAACCCTAAACCCTAAACCCTAAACCCTAAACCCCAAATCGAACCTCGCAGGTGGCGGCCTGGGGGCGTCCCCGAGGAGGCCGGGCCTTGGGAGATGGGTTTTCGGAGTGAGGCCTTTGGGAGTCAAGCTCGGATGGAAGCTCGAGTTTCGGGTTTAGGGTTTAGGGTTAAGGGTATAGGGTTTGGGATTTAGGGTTTAGGGTTTAGGGTTTAGGGTTTAGGGTATAGGGTTCAGGGTTTGGGATTTAAGGTTTAGGGTTTAGGGTTTAGGGTTTAGGCCTTTATGAGTTTTAAGATCTTTCAGATGGTTATTTGAAGAGTTTCAGGAGGTTTTTTGATGTGGGGTTGACGGGCTTTCCGGTGTTTTGTTGGTATATTTAGGGTCTTGAAGGGGTTTTAGGGGGGCTTTAGAAGGGTATTAGAGGGTTTAAGAAGGGTTTTATGGAGTTTTGTGTATGACTTCTTTTAGTGTTCCTAAACCCCTAAAGCCGTAAAGCCCTAAACCCTAAACCCTAAACCCTAAACGGTGTATGAGGTGTGTGTTTAGTTTAGAAATCGGCTTAGACGGGCCACTAAGTAGGAGCGGAAGACCCTAAACCCTATAAATCCCTCAACCAGAATTCTACAAGCCTCTTGAGAGGGATAGCTCGAGCCCCTAAACCCTAAACCCTACACCCTAAAGCCTAAAGCCTAAACCCTAAACCCGAAGCCCTCAGCCCTAAGCCCTACTCTGCAAGCCTGCGGAGGGGGATAGCTCGAACCCAGAGCTCTTTATCTCCCCTACATCTCGAAGCCTTCCAAGGATCCCCCGAACTGGAGGGTTTGGGGTATAGGGTTGAGGGTTTAGGGTTTAGGGTTTTAGGCTTGAGGGTTTCGGGTTTAGGGTTTTAGGCTTGAAGGTTTAGGGTTTCGGGTTTAGGGTTTTCGAACCGTAAGTCCCGAAGCCCTAATCTCGGAAAGCCCCCAGACCTCTGAATTCCTAAAGTGCCGAAGAGCTCTTAAGGGCTGTAATATAGGGGCCTTAGACTTTAATTAAAAATAAGGAGCCCCCAAAACCTTTTTCTTATTACTAAGGCCCCTACATGACTCTGTTTCGGTTATGTGCTTGAAAGGGCATATCGAGCTTTGTTTATAATTGCTCACGTTCCCTGGGCTGCTTCTCCAGGATTGTCCAGGTTCTTTTAATGCCTTGATGAAGGTCATATAGGGGTCTAAGTAATTGCCAATGCTATTTTTTTTTAGGGGGGTCCTTATAACAGCAGTACTATACATCACAAAAAGCCTTTTCTAACTATTGCCCTAAACCCTAAACCCCTATTATGCACTAGAGAGCCCTCATAAGCTCCTCCAGGTGTCAATTTTTTAAGGTTTAGGGTTCAGGGTTTGGGGTTTAGGGTTTTAGGCTTTAGGGTTTTAGGGCTTAGGATTTTAGGGTTTAGGGTCTAGGGTCGTAGGTGGGCCTTGTGTCGGGGGACAGGAATACAATGATTCAGAGAGGGACGGCCAAGGAAAGAAGTGGCTCCATATAGGGGCCTGAAGACTTAAGAATCTGTTGACATCAGTTTCTAGGGTTCCTAAGTGTAATTACTGTGCAGAAGCCCAATTAAGACCCTGGTCCATCAGGCTTCGGTCGTGGGGCGCCGTTCGACCACCATCAAATTAAACCCGCTGACCCTTATCCAGTCATCGCTAAACCCTAAGAGCGCGAACCCCAAACTGTGACTGATCCCTAAACCCTAAACCCTGCCGCCGTGTCTTTCCTGCTGGGCCTGGGCTTCGAGTAGTGCATCGCCAAGAGCTGCACACCGCCCGAGGACCCGAGGAAAGTTCGGTTTAGCTTTGGTGTTTCCGGCCAAGGGTTTTCAACTGGTTCTAATTTTTTCAGGAGGTTCTCGAAGATGTTACGTTGTTTGAGGATGTTGTACATTGTACAGGCTTTGGGACTAGACTAGGTCCGTAGGGTTTTTGCAGGTGTAGGTCTCAGGCGTTTGGTCGGGTTTTAGATTTCAGGGTTCCTAAAATCAAGGGTAGCATCAACATAGTCATCTACTGTAGCGATACCGACCAAGAGCACCATCAACGGCAAGACTGCCAGTGCCAAGACTTCCGAATCGCATTCTACTCATGCGATCTGATGCGATTGACATTGCTGTCCAGCCTACTGGGACCCTAGCGTGAATCATACCCCGAAACTCGTCACCAGCAGAATCATCACCACCGTCATCACCGCCACTGTCACTTTAATCATCATCGCTGTCACCATCATCATGAGAATCGTCGTCCTGATCAACAGGGCGGTCATCACAAGGGTCATATTGCAGAGCGGACGTACACGAAGATGAAGAAGATGACGAGGTTGATGCCGACGACGACGAGGATGAAGAAGATGAATATTAATAATGTGATGATGGCCATCAGCATCTGTGCAGGCCTTCTTTTCATCATGCTGCCACTATTTTCACTGCCCTTCTTACTATGCTCTCAGCATGAAGACGATTTCAACATACTGTGGGTTCCGCAGCCAAATTTGCCCTTGCGCACCAAAGAGCCCAAGGTCCTTCAATCAAGGGTTTTTTCCTCTAAGCCGCCTGGATCCGACGGAACAGTGCCCCAAACTCCTAAACCTCTACACCCCTGCTTGGAGGTTCATGGGTAGTTATAAGTCGGGCTATAAGTCCCCTAATATGGGTTATAATTATAGTTACCCTTCTTATAACCGTATTTATAACTACGCATGAACCTCCAGGTACACCCCTGCTTGGAGGTTCATGGGTAGTTATACATGGAGTTATACGTCCCTGCTGTTACGGGCGGTATAACTATAGTTGCCCTACGTCTAACCACTTATAACTACCCATGAACCTCCAAGGGAATCCTAAACGCCTGAATCCTACTCCCCTAGATCCTTTGCCTTCGTGGGGATCCACGAGAAGGCTTCGGGGTGTCGGTTACCACCATAAACCCTAAACCCTAAACCCTCAACCCTAAACCCTAAATCCGGGGGTGGAGGAACTGAAGCATGGCATTTGCTATGACGCGCACCATGAAGGCACTGCTGGAACGGGCCGGGTGCAGAGAGCCCAATACCCCTTAGTTAAGGAATATAGCCTAAACCATAATATGGAGCCCCTTATGATTTAAGCCATACCTTAATCTTAAACCCTAACCCTACAGGAACCCAGAGAGCCCATGAAGCCCCTTATAATTTAAGCCACATTCCTTAATTGAGGGGTATTG
>CAJNDV010030997.1:106988-123341 GCA_905221635.1 Symbiodinium sp. CCMP2456 | reverse complement strand
GTAAAACCAATCTACCTAAACCCTAAACCCTAAACCCTAAACCCTAAACCCTAAACCCAAAACCCTAAACCCAAAACCCTAAACCCTAAACCCTAAACCCTGAACCGGCTCGTGGTCTCCAGCCCATGGTAGATGTGCAGGCCACTCTGGTTCAAGCCCCAAAACAGGATAACCCAGAGACTCCAAAACCCCTTAATTAAGGTTTTAGGGTTTAGGGTTTAGGGTATAGGGTTTAGGGTTTACCTTAAATTATAATAGGATTCCTAATGTGATTTAAGGTATATTCCTTCATTAAAGGGTTTTGGAGTCTCTGGGAACCACACATAAAGCGGGAATCCGGAAACCCACATACACCTCATCCGGTAAGATAATATATGGGCCTTAATAATTAGAATAGGGTTTTGGGGCCCATTCTACTATAATCACAATAAGGAACCACCGAAAATAATCTTGGCAATTATTTAGGCTCCTATATTACTGCCGCATGCAGATTCGCCAGTAATTCAGGATTCAAAGTTACGGGTTGGTGGGGTTTAGGGTTTAGGGTATAGAATTAGGCATGCTTCGCATAATGGCTGTAGAATCTCCACACTCCGTCGTCCCGAGAATCCTCATGCCGCCCATGTGTCGAACAGCCTTCGCTACACCTTGCATGCAAGAGTCGAGGATTAAGTCTAAAACCTCAGTAAACCCTAAACTCTATACTTAACCCTAAGCTCTATACCGCACATATCTAAAGATGCTTGACCAAGTTTCTCTCACTCTACGCTCCGAAAACCAAACAGCTCGCTTGAAAGCTCAAACCCTAACCCAGATAAGCATCCGGGTTTAAGGACATAGGGATTCGGGGCTTGACTGCTCAAACCTTAACCCCAAATAAATGGGCATCCGAGTCTCTGTCAAGGCGGATAGCACGTTGCGGCCCGCGCAACACAGACCTAAGATCAGCTAAACCCTAAACTCTAAACCGAAACCCATACCCTAAACCCCGCACCCTAAACCCTAAAATTAAAACCCTAAACCCTAAAGCCCTAAACCCTAAACCCCAGACTTAGATCCTAAACCCATGCCCTCTTGCTCCTCCTGTCTTGTCGTTTGAGGACGGCTCTGCTCGGAAAGAGTTAAGGCTTATAACCGACGTACAGTATGAAGGATCAATAATCGTAGAAGGATTCGGAAAGGAAATATGACGCCTGAATTATTACCAAGATTTTTCCTACTAAAGGGGTCCTCAGTAAACGCAAGCTAACATATACCGTGCACCGACAGCCTATTCCAATTATTCACGCGTGTATAGAACCCGTATATACCGAACTTTAATAACACTTTGAGCGAAGCCTCAACTCTTATCTTCTGGGGAGGTGTAGAGGTTTCGGGTGTGAGGTTTCAGGTCTAGCGTCTAGGGTTTGGGGTGCACGGTTCAGGGGTGTCGCTAGCGTGCTTGGCAGGGCCTATGTTATGAGGCTTGGCATCGAATTACCCTAAACCCTAAACCCCAAACCCTAAACCCCAACAAGCTCTAAACCCTAAACCCCGACAAACCCTGAACCCTCACAAACCCCAAACCCTAAACCCCAACAAACTCTAAACCCTAAACCCCCACAAACCCTGAACCCTCACAAACCCCAAACCCTAAACCCTAACAAACTCTAAACCCTAAACCCCGACAAACCCTGAACCCTCACAAACCCTAAACCCTAAACCCAAACAAACTCTAAAGACTAAACCTCGACAAACCCTGAACCCTCACAAACCCTAAACCCTAAACCCCAACAAACCCTAAACCCTAAACCCCGACAAACCCTGAACCCTCACAAACCCTAAACCCTAAACCCCAAACAAACCCTAAACCCTGACAAACCCTGAACCGTTGCCAAATGGGATCTTCCGCAAATTAGGGTACCTTATTTTGGGGTCCTTATAATAAGGATCCTATTATTTAGAGTACTATCTTAGGGTCCCCTAATTTCGGAAACCCCCATTTTGCCAAATGGGTGGTTGTCAAAATCATGGTCCCTTTTTGGGTCCTTATTATAATACGGCACCTAGTACTTAGGGTACCCCAAAAGGGACCATAATTTTGACAACTACCCAAAAGGCAATCGATCCCCCGGGCTCCAGCCACCTGAAAAAAATGATTCTGTAAGCCCTACAACCTCGAATCCTTCAGGGTATTTTTTGGGTTAAGGGTTTAAGGTTTAGGGTTTAGGGGTTTAGGGTTTAGGGTTTAGGGTTTAGGGTTTAGGGTTTCGGGTTCAGGGTATCCTAATATTCTCAGAGCATGAGGCTGTAGCTGGGGAATCCTGAAGAGGCTGTTGAGCCGAGACTTTTCACGCTGCTATTTTTGAATGGCTAGGTGACTAGAATAGTGTCTTGGGTATACTATAGTATACTTGTACCGGGACTACTGCGAATGGCCGGAATATAGAAGAACTTAATTGGAGCTAATCGACCTAAACACGGATGTGACATGAATAAAGATATATATATATATATGTCGAGCACACGGTATTGTGTTTTATGGCACCAGCACCCTCAAACCTTGAAGCCCCAAACCTGAAGATTGCCTAAACCCAGACCCGAAAGATAGCCGCCGCCCCCCGCCACCCACCCCTCCCCCTCCACCGGGCAAGAAACATGAACCCTAAACCCTAAACTCCACCGGAAAAGAACATTGATCCCATCACTAGATAGGTTAAGATAGGGCCTCAAACCCCTGAACCTTGAAATTCTCTGTCAAACTATGCATCTTTAGCATCGTACAGGTTCCCTAATATGGAATTTATGAGGACCCTACCAAAAAACAGGTTCTGGTAGCTGAAGGCTTAAGGCAGAGTTTAGGATTTAGGATTATTTGCGGGATTATAGGCCGATTGCTGCCTTGGAGCATAGGCTTTGGCAGCTGGCGCGAAAAGTTTGTCAGCAGGTAGTTCAGGGCCTGAAATCATGGGGGCCTAGCGACCCATCTATGTATGCACACACACACACACACTCTCTCTTTCTTTCTGTAAACAGATGCATGTACACATATATATATATATATACATATATATATATATACATATATGCATATAAACATGTGTATATATATATATATGTATATAAAGGTGTGTATGTATATATACACATTACATGCGCGAATACCTTTCTATAGATAGTTATAGTGTGCGTGTGTGTGTGTGTGTATGTGGGCGCGCGCGCGCGTGTGCGTGCGCCCTCTTGTCGTTTTTGGGTGGGGTGCTGTACAAACAAAATGTGCCGGGGGTAGGAGCTTTCCATGTGAGGCAATGCGATCTGCAGAGCCCAGGCATCATAATAGGCTCACTAATTTGGCTTAAGGTCTGCACCTCTTGAGTAACGCAGGGAATAATATTGTGGTTTGGTGTGTGTATATATATATATACATTCACTCCATATATATACATACATATTTACATGTATATGTGTACATACATATCACTCTCTCTCTCTCTCATATTTCCTGCAGGGCCTTCTATTCACGTTTAGGGTATATATTGCTTGAACCTAAGGTGGTTCCAGAATTATGGCCTGGTTGAAGGTATATGCCCCAACAAGTTAAAGGTTACCTACTCTACCCCTAAACCCTAAACCCTAAACCCCCAAACCCTAAACCCTAAACCCTAAACCCCTAAACCCCTAAACCCCTAGACCCGTCGTATTGGGTTCTCTGGGAACTTTGCGTCCAGCTCTGGGGGTTGAGGGTCTGTCACGGTTTAGGGTTTAGGGTTTAGGGTTTAGGGTTTAGGGTTTAGTGTGGAGCTCGCAACAAATGACCGGCAAAATTGAGCACCCAAAACCCTAAACCTTAAATCCCTAAAGCTCCAAACCCCAATCCCCCAAAAAACTCATACCCTAAACCCTATACGCGTAACAGGATCAAAAATTATTGCCAAAGCCCCAAAGCCTAAACCCCAAACTGCAACCCTGGAACCTAGCCGAGCCCCAGCTTGAATTCTAAAAGGCGGAACCTTCGGGAAAAGTTAACTAGTGGTTGTCTATAGCGAAAACCTCTGTGTGTGCCCCCTACTTCCTCCTTGTTAGTCCTCTGGAACTTGCTTGCTCTTATTTTCGCTTTTGTTCTTTTCACGACGAAAGTTAGCTGATTAGCGCTCTACCCGGCCGTGGAGATAAGAGCAGAAAGCTTGCGGCAATCTCTGCCACGACATAACATGATACACAACCAGAACAACACACACACACACACACCCTGAAGCCCGAAAGCCCCGAAGCCCAACCATATCCCAACCCCGGAAACCCGACCGCCTGTGCTCCAAATCTTGACCCTTGCGCTTTGAACCGTTGACCACATCCTCAGCAGATCCTTAAAAAATCGCGAACCCAACAGCCTGAACCCTAAACCCTAAACCCTAAACCCTAAACCCTAAACCCTAAACCCTAAACCCTAAACCCTAAACCCTAAACCCAACTCTAAAACTCCTTTAAACGAAAACCTTTAACCCCATAAGGCCCCCAGCCAAAGCTCTCTAAATCCTACATCTTTATGTCACACAATACGACGGAGACCTTACAAACACCTGAAAACCCTGGGTTTAGGGTTTAGGGTTTAGGGTTTAGGGTCTGGAAAAAAACCCAAAACCCTAACGACTTTAACTTGCAAGCAGTGGGCGGACTGGGAGGAGCAGCAGTTCATCAGCAAGAGCATGACCAGGCCCTAAGTGGGAGTTAGGATTATGGAGATTCTAGGGATATAGATCTCTTTCAAAAGAGCCATAAGTAGGGTTAAAAAGGGTCCCCTTCTAAGGGTCTGCCTAATGCTACCTGGGACCAAGGTTTAGGGTTTGGTCTTTAGTGGTTTAGGTCTGAAGGCGGAGCACAGGATTCTAGGTTTAGTGTTTAGGGTTTAGGGTTTAGGGTTTAGGTTTAAGGTTTATAAGGGTTCTGGGGTCTAGGTCACTGCTTCATGCTGAGGGCTCAAGTCAAGGGTGTAGGAACAGTCTAAAGATCGAGTTTAGAAGTGCCTGGCGATAGCACAATCGATGCCACTACATGGCTGAATTGCAAAATTACCTGCCACACGTGCATTTTACGGCTTTTTGTTTCGGGTTTAGGAGGCGAGGGTTAAACCGCTAAGATTCACATTTGTATGGTGGAAGACAGTCTATGCACGCTGTTGCCAAATTTTTCTTCAGGATAGCATTCGCCAAGAACGGGCTTGGAGGCATATAACGAGTCGTAAGAAATGATGTAGTTGGAAAACCCAGTTCCAACAATGCTTTCACCATGCCCATGCCGTAGTTGCCAAAAGCTGCAACAGGCTGAGATCTCTTGGAAAGGAGCACATCAATCATCTTTTGCGGTAAGGACCAGATAGTGCACAGCAGTTTCAAAATGGCCTGTTGCAGACTTGCACAATGGGACAGCTCTGCAGTCCCAACCGAGGCAGCTCGCTGGGGCGATCGGTGGAAGCCATGCTTAATTTCCACGTCAGCTGCCCGCTTGTGGCCACAGAAGCAGAATATGTGATGGCTTTGAGGTGGGAAGACTCGGGTTTTAGTGTTTAGGGTTTCGGGTTTAGGGTTCAGAGCCTATGCCCTGAACCCTAAACCCCTGTTGAGGATGTCGGTTTGAATCACGGTTGAGTCTCTGGCCAGACACCACATAGTTCAACAAAAACTACTTGCTTGCATCTATTTCGGTGCCTTGGGTGCCGACGCTAAGCCCCGAATAAGAAACCCTGCAACACTCAACCTCTAAAGAGGAACTTCCCGAGTGGGCACTTCCGGCACTTAACGGCGAGTCGCAGGGGTCCTGGCGGGCAAGTTTCGACTGGCAGTGGATGAACGACCGGGCAACTTACCTGTTCCCTAACGAGATAGACAGGCAAGAAAGTCATGCGTCCGTAGGCTTTACACTTGCCGCGAAGGCCGCTGCGTCACGCGCTCTGTCGTAAGTTGCGACGGCGTTGGCCGCGTTGCCAGGAAACCGAACTTATACAGAATCCCGACTAAACCCAGGTGATAAACTACCCGAAGCTAACCCCAAACCCTAAACCCCTGAACCCTAAACTAACCCTTTCCCCTGACCCCTGAACTCTCAAACCCGAACCCCCCCAGCTTTAAGCCCGCCACTCCCGGCCCAAACCCCCTACACTCCCCATGACATCAACCCTGAACACCTAAACTCCCTAAGCACCACACCCCTAAATTCCGAAGCCCTCATAAGAGAACCCGTAGACAGCCCTAAACCCTAAACCCTAAACCCTAAACCCTAAACCCTAAACCCTAAACCCTAAACCCTAAACCCTAAACCCTAAACCTTCCAAAACACCCCCAAACTCCTCACGCCTACACTTCTACATCGAAGAAAAACCCTAAACGCCAAATTTAAACTCCTAATCATCCCTTAACCATCAACTCCCAGAGCTTGAACCTAGAAGCCCCAAAATTCAGCCCAAACTTCGGCTGAACTGGACCTCAAACCCTAAACCTCAAATCCCGACTCCCTAAATATCCCTAACCCCTAAACCCGAAACCCAACCTAGGTTGGCTCTTTTTGAGGCCCCGGCGATGACGGAAGTGGAGGCTAGCCTCAGCTTCGACTTGCATATGGGCTTCTTGTGAAGTGGTTTAGGGTTTCCTAAGGCTTCATAGGGTCTTGCATATGTTTGCTCGATGTAGGGTACATAGGGTCTATAAAGTTTCATAAGGGTTCATTAGGTTCCCGTTCAACTCCTCAAGAATTAGGGTACCTCTTTTCCTTGTGTCCACGTTTATCTTCCGCACGAAACCGCAAAACCGGGTGTGAGGTTACCACAAGAACTTACACAGTTCTTTTGGATTATAATCGTTGAATGAGATCTTACACAAGGGGTTGACAAACAAAACATGTATAAGGGCTTTATACTGATGTAGACGGTTTCAAAACGCTAGTTATACGAGCTTGTTGTGTTCCGATTTAGGGATTGGCACTTGGGGCTGTCCAGGGTATAGAGTTCAGGGTTTGAGGTTAGACCAAGCCTACCTGCACCCTAGAGAACCTGCCTTTTGCAGGGCTCCGTATTCTGAAAAAGTAAGTTCTGGCGGGTTAGGATAAGCTCTAACCCTGGACCCTAAATAAGCTACCTCTTTCATAAGGAAAACATAACAAGTAACGCTAAAAAGGTAGGTCCTTTAGGACTAAGGCAAGCGCTGGACCCGGAAACCTAAGCCCCAATCCGGAACATGAGCTCTAAGGGTTTAGGGTTTAGGGCTTTTGGGGTTTAGGCTTTCAGGGTGTAGGCTAAACCCTAAACCCTACACCCTATACCCTGAACCGTAGGGTGTTAAGGTTTGGCTAAATGGCTGGACACGCCATCCTGCCGGCCTGCTCCCATAAATGTAAACACTGACCTGAAGCTAGCAGAACCGACTTTCTTGTAGGTTCTTACTACACAAGCACTACCTTGCCCCTGAAGAACCTACCTCCGTAGGGCTCCCTATTATGATTTCCTTATATAAGTTTCAGGGTCCAGGTAATGCCGAACTTATGTGGCCATCACGAACAAAACATGGGTTTCTAGGTTCCCCCAGTGTCCCCTGGTATAAAGGCTACGCCCTTTCCGTTGAATCATAAGGTAAGCCTAGAACAAAAAGGCCAAAGGCGCACCACTGGGGAGTCCAGGTTTTGGTATGTCAATGTAGTGCTAGGGTTTAGGGTTTAGGGTTTAGGGTTTAGGGTTTAGGGTTTAGGGTTTAGGGCTTAGGGTGTAGTATGGAGCCCCCAAAAAGCTCATAAGCAAAGCTTAGGATAGGGATATCCCATATAAATCCCCATATAATGAAGCCCAATAAGGTAGGGTATCCCTATAAAATGCTTATGTTTATGCCTTTTTTGGGTCCCTAATGTTAATGTAGATCCAAAACGGTTTTTGGTTTAGGGTTTAGGGTGTACTCGGGTCCTGACATCCCAAAGCCTAAAACGGCTTGGGGTTCAGGGTTTTGGGTTTTTGGGTTTGGGGTTTGGGGTTATGGGGTTTAGGGCTTGGAGATCAGGGTTCAGGGTTGAGGGTGAAAGCATCCAACAAAACATTGTGAACAGGTTTAGGGTTTAGGGTTTAGGGTTTAGACTCATACTTAATAAGGGTGCATCTGTAACTTACGGCGCGGAATGCAGAGTGTACGCTAAATTTAAATTTAGTCACTAGGTAATACTCAGTTAGTTCGTCTATTACAAGCATCCTTCAAGAATTTCGCGTATATATTCTTCAATGAAAGGGGCTTGGACCATAAACCCAAAGCACCACCCTTTGAAGCCCAAACCCTCAACCCCGAAGCTACAAGCTCACCAACCAGGTCCGCATGCACGTCCTCTGCGAGCCCGAGATGCCCGAAGAGCACCCAAAACTTCCTGCAAGAGCATATACATGTTTCATGCGGCCTTTGTGGGATTTTCTCGTGTTCTGTAGGATTTTCTGCATGAGGTGTCCGTTGGATGCTTGCTATCTAAGGTTGTGGGGGGGGGGGGGCTGGGATTTACAGAGGGCTCCAAGGGTGCGAACAAGATGGGGAAATCCCAACCGGGAGTCCTTCACATAATGATCTGGGCCCATAAACACGACCATTACATGGAATTAGGCCCAAAAGATCATCCTTCTTATGGGTTTATGGCTTGCGGGACCTAACTCCATAATGGTAGTATATGTTGACCCTTAGGGCAAGGGATCCTGACTCCTACCCTAAACCATAAACCCCCAACCCTACACCGCAACTCCTAAACCCTAAACCCCAAACCCCTAAACCCACCTACCTTTGGATGCCGCCGACTGCGAGGCTTCAAGGCCATGGCATTTTCGAGTTGAGTACGTCAAGGTAAGGTATGGGCAACAGTAATTAGAATAGGGTTTTGGAATCCTTTATAGTATAGTTCTAATAAGGAACCCAAGAGGAACAACAATGGTAATTATTCCGGCCTCTACAGTATAAGGGTTTCTGGGGTTGCAGGTTTTACGGTGATCGGGGGGTTCGGGTGGAATGGGTGAAACCTTATGAACCCTAAACCTTAACATTTTTTTGGGTTTTGCGTCGTTAAAGGACTCCGAGGCCCAAGGAGGAAACTGTCTGGCAGGAAGCTGCCTGGGCTTTGGGGTTTAAAGTTTCGGGAATTGGGGGCTAGGGTTCAGGGTGTTGGGGTTTAAAGTCTAGGGCTCTAAACCCTAAGCCCTAAACTGTAGGGCTCTGGGTTTGGCCTTCAAAGTTGTGGGGTTAGGGTATGTCCTACTGTCCTACACCCAAAACCAACACCCTGCGGCCGAAAATGCGGGAGCCCTCGGCTGAACAGAATGAGATACCCTAAACCCTAAACCCTGGGTTTAGGGTTTAGGGTTTAGGGTTTAGGGTTTGGGGTTTAGGGTTTAGGGTTTAGGGTTTAGGGCCCTAAACCCTAAACCCTAAGCAGGTGGCTCCACAAACCCCGCAGTCTCCTTTTTAAGGGTAATGTATGGGGCCTTAATAATTCTCTTGATGATATAGACCCTGCATTACCGTAAGAACCCAAAACTAAACCTAAACCCTAAACCCTAAACGCTAAACCGTACTAAACTAGGGCCATGGGTATTAAGGTATATTCCTTATTATGGGAAATGCAGGATTCATAATTTATATCATCAACCGTTAGAATAGGATTTTGGGCTCCTTTTTATGGTATAATCATTAATAGGGAACCCCAAAATCAAAAGGACAACATTGGTAAGCTTCTGTATTGAATCTACAGGAGATCATCTTGGGTCGTATACTGTAGAAGCCCAGCCTGAATAATGATTTAGGCCTACTACAGCATGAGGGCCAAGATCATCTGATGTAGATTTGATATGGAAGCCTGAACAACTACGACTGCGTTCCTTATTGTAACTTTACAATCGTTAGCCTTGGGTACTGCCCCGCCCCATACCGTCTAATATGATGAGACTACTAAGGGCCGTATGTATCTATAGGAGAAATAACCTGCAGTATCCGAAGTATGCCCTAAAACCTTATTCTGATTACTAAGTTTTGAGGCTTCTATATTAATGTACACGGTTCCTATGATTATGATAAGCCAGAGCTGTGGAGACGAATCTCCAGTATACAACACCAACTCCCCAAACCTTGTGAGGCCTTCTAAAATCCTACAGCTCTCAATGTTTCAAGCCTTATAAGTCCTCAAGCTCTGCAGTCTTTGAAACTTAAAGCTTTGTGAACTCTGGACAACCTTATGCTTGCGACCACATGAATTCCCAAACCAAGGCTCCTGAAGTAGGACTGAGTGAGAAGGAGCTGCGCAACTATCAACCTCGTTGAGTGGGTTGCTAGGGTGTCTCTGTGTGTCTGTGAGAGCGGGTGTTTGTCTGTGTGTGTGTGTGTGTGTGTGTGTGCGTGTGTGTGTCTGTGTGTGTGTGTGTGTGTGTGTGTCTGTGTGTGTGTGTGTTAGTGGTCGGACAAAGGCGGTTTAGAGGGTCGTAGGACAGCATCGGACACAGACAGACGGCGCAGTCAAGGCTTGGAACATTAAGGTTTACCGCGGTTCAGGGCTTTGAGTTTCCTTGTGGGATGTGCAATAAAGCCATGTGTCGTGTGACACTACCTGCAGGCCGGAATCACAGCATGCCTTCCTAGCAGATCCCAAATTGTAGCCCTAATGTAGAAGCCTTCATAATTAGACTAGGGCTTTGGGGTATATTATACAATAACTAGAATAAGGAACCCCCCAAAATAGTATTGGTAATTATATCGGCTCCTATAGTACTCTCTCAGTCCCGAGAGCCTTCAGGCACGGGTTAGGGTTTAGGGTTTAGGGTTTAGGGTTTAGGGTTTAGGGTTTAGGGTAGAAGCCCCCAAAGTAAGAAACCCAATAGCCTCAATCCTTAAGAGTACTGTATAGGGATTCCCAGCACTGATTGTCCTTAATCCGGTTCCCAACCTTTTCGGATGTACTATCGGGGGCGTATAGGTTCGACTTTAAAACTCCCATAGCCTACTTTTTTGGTAGGTTCTCATTATAAACCGTAACATAGAATTTATAGGGACTCAACTCAAACACAGCAGGTTCTGGTAGGTTGAGGTCGGGTCTGGGCTTCAGGGAATGGGTTTTAGGGTTATGGGTGTACATAGTGCATTCGGAGGTTCAAGACTTGGGGACCAATGTAGCACGGGGGCTCTTGTTTGGGGGCTAAGTTTGGGGTTAGGTGTTTGGGTGTAGGGTTCAAGCTGGCACCTCGAACCCTCTGAACGCCAAGTCTTAGAGTCTTAGAGAGCCCAAAACCATGTCAACCAGGCCCACTTCTTAATTTAACTCGTGGCTCCTAAACCTCAACGCTACAAGCCTCAACACTTTGAGGTATGTTATAGCCAAACTATACAATGGATCCTCAATGAATGGTGTTATTCTTATTATTGTTATCGTTTTTATTTTGGACAGCTGTTAACGTTTAGGCGGGCTTCATATTTACAGAAGTTGCTCTGAAACCGCTTTGCTTGGTTGGTGCCTAGGGCTTGAGCTACAAGGAAGCTATAAGGATGCTTTGGGATAAGTTTGAGGGGCTGGTAAGGGGTTGCTATAAGGGTTTGCTACGAGCTACACCCTAAATCTTAAATCCCTAAATGCTAAACCCTAAACCCCTAAACCCTAAACTCCTAAACCCCATCTTAGATTCGGGTTTAGGGTTCGCATGCAGCATTTGGGGTTGTCAAGATTTAGGGCTGGTTAATCATTAGAATCGGGTTTGGGGGCCCATGATACCATAAATATAATAAGAACCCCCACAATAGTTTTAGTGCGGCCGCTATATTGTATGGATTGAGGTGAACACCCCTACACCCTCAACACCCTTCGGTTCAGCGACAGAAATGGCACCGACAGCGCATTGGGCACATATCTGCCTGAGAGAAGCCTGGGAAAGCCAGCAACGAGTCCCATGTTTGTGGTTTTAATCAGGGTTTTCGGGATTCAGGATTTAGGGTTTGTGCTCTAGGGTTAGGGTTTAGGGTTCAGGGTTCAGGGTTCAGGGTTCAGGGTTTAGGGTTTAGGGTTTTCGGGTATTGGGGCTCGGTCTGTGGTCCCCAATCCAGGGTTATCACGCATGGGGCGATGAGGCAACAGCACAAAGCCAAATCCCGGGTCAAGGGTCTAGGGTGGTTTCCGCATGGCTCGTGATGATATTTAATAGACATGTGGCCCTTGACCCTCAAAACCCCTAACCCTTAAAACTTAACCCCTGAAATGCCAGCGCTTAGCCGTCGGGGGCTCGTGGTTTAGAGAGAACTTGAAGCCTAAGCGCTTGAACCCCAAAGCCTTCGCACTTGAGGATTCAGGTTTTTAGGGCTTTAGTAATTTGGCATTCAGCCTTTACAGCGCGTGCAACATGTTCTGACTGCCCAAACGGCAGCAGAATGAATATACGTGGAATGTATACGGATCTGTGATAACAAAACAGCTGTGATGAGGCGTCAGCATTGTGGTAATGCAGCGACAGCAGCAGCAACACCATCAGCAACATTCAGAAGAACAGCGATAGCGATAACCCTAAACCCTAAACCCTAAACCCCAAACCCTAAACCCCAAACCCCAAACCCCAAACCGTAACCCCAAACCCTAAACCATGACACGAATACGTGCAGTCCTTTATTAACCCTACCAGAGAGCAGCCGGTCCGTTCCTCCCAGATTACTTGTTCATGGCAATAAACATCAATCGTAAAGCTCTGAACTCTAGACTAAATCATACTAAATGACAACTACGGCTGATGGTATAAATCCTGTATTACCCGTGATAAGAGAAAATGCCATAATTCCAATAGTTTGGGGCCCTGAAGGTAATGCAGGATTTATATCATGAAGAGTATAGGATCCCCAGTAACCTAGGAATAAAATGACGTCCCGTTTTGGTATTGGGTAGTTTGCAGGGAGCCTAACGACCACGTAAAGGGAAAAAGGGCGCACTGGCAGACCTAGACAAGAACCCTAAAACCCTCGCATGAAGGGTCCATCTTATAAGATTTCCCTATCGAAATCCTTTTAAAAGGCAAGTTGTTGCGGGGTTCAGAAAACCCAAAACCAGCCCCAAACCCCTAAACCCCTTCGCCCTAAATCCAAAAAGCCCAAAGCCTCAAACCTCCAAAAACAACAAAATCCAAAACCTGAAAACCCTAAACTCCAAACCCCCAGACGGTTGGGGGTTTAGGGCTTACCTTAACCCCAAATAGCCTACCGTTTTACGGACTTACAAACAGAAATCATATTGAAGGAGCCCTAAAAAGGTAGGTTCTGCAGGGTCCAGGTAGGGCCCTAAACCCTAAACCCTAAACCCTAAACCCAAAACCCCAAGAAACCCAACCACCAAAGCCCACAACCCCGAGACTCCTCAACCCAAAACACTGCCCGAAAAATCCAAAAGCCCAAAGCCCAAAGTAGGGTTTAGGGTTTAGGGTTTAGGGTTTAGGGTTTAGGGTTTAGGGCCCAAGGGACTCAGTAGGTGAGGTTGTAAGTAGGGTAAGTAAGGTCACAATTCGGACAACCCCGAATAGGGGCACGTATAATTATAACCTCTACGTATCGAGTCCCATGGACGTTTAAGTAGTAGCTAAATCCCGAACACCATCCCAAATCCAAAAGCCTGCGCAAAGAATCATGGGGCTTTTAACTAAAGACTAAAGCTATGATCAGGGTGCCTATACTTGTCACCTCAATGAAGCTACTTTTTCTTCCTAGGAACGACGTCGCCTGATCCCTTATAGAGCCCTTATAGAACCCTTCTAGAAACCCCTAAACCTAAACCCCTAAACTCGAAACCCTAAACCCTTATAGAAACCCCTAGCCTTCCTAAGTCCCACGATCCTCTAAACCCGAAGCCCTAAACCCCTAAACCCTAAACCTCAAACCCTAAACCCTAAGCCCTAAACTCCTAAATGCTAAAACCCTAAACCCATTCAAACCCAAAATCCGGAACCCCTAATCCCCTGATGTAGGGGCCTTAAGAATTAGAATAGGGTTTTCGCGGCTCCTCATTATACTTATAGTATAATATACCCCAAACCCTATTCTAATTATTGGGCCCCTACACCCTAAACCCTAAACCCTAAACCCTAAACTCTAAACCCTAAACCCTAAACATATATTAAACCGACCAAGTGTCCAGAGCCATGGGCCCCGGAAGTTCACGAAGCCGCGGGAGGTGTCCAAGCGAGGGCCTTCTTTCAGGGTTTAGGGCTCAGGGTTTTAGGGTTTAGGGTTTAGGGTTTCAGGGGCTTTAGGGTTTAGGGCTTTTAGGGTTTAGTGTTTTAGGCTTAGGGTGGCGTGTCTTAGCTCACTTTTGTGGCTTTGGGTTTAATTTTTCTGCCGTGGTTGATGCTTTTTTGCAACCCCTGTGTTGCTTACTTCGGTCCTATACCCTAAACATCCCTAAGCCTACACTCTACGGATTTAGTCCTCCGCAGGTTGTGAGGGCATTGTTCACGTCAAAGGGTCATGGGACTCAGTAACTACGGTTTCAGTCGCGGTACATAAAGCTCATTCCAATTCTAAACGCGTATGATCCCACTTAAAAGGTACTTAGAACATATCCCTAAACCCTAAACCCTAAACCCTAAACCCTAAATCCTGCAAACCCTAAACCGTCTATACCCTTACTTTCAGGTCCTGTGGTCCTGTAAGTACGTGTCTCAGGGCTTGGTTTGGCGTGTTGGGGACCCGGGTCGAGGTTTCCAAGGTTTTTTCAGGCTTCGGTTTAGGGTTTAGGGTTTAGGGTTTAGGGTTTAGGGTTTAGGGTTTAGGGTTTAGGGTTTAGGGTTTAGGGTTTAGGAGGGTGTTGGGTTCTCTACTGTAGACGCCTTCATAATTAGAATAGGGTTTTGGGGGTATGTTATACCATAGTTACAACAAGGAGCCCCCAAAATACTATTTTTTCTGGGCGGATGATAGAGTCGACAGACGCATCCAAGATGCAAATGAATTCTGTGAAACATAGCTGTCCTAGGCAACGCGATGCGTCCAAAAACTGCATGTGCCGGCACGCGGAGGCTCAACAGAGCTCTTGGGCACCTCAGCTAGTACCCACGCGAGGATTTTCGGATCGGGGTCCGAACGACGCAGCAGTGTGATGGGCGCGTCATCACCGAGGTAAGTCAGGAGTTCCGCTCTAGTCGGCTGGAGTGGGCCGGGAGTTGGCAGGGCCGGAGGGGCTGTCTGGTATTTATGCCACTCACCATGGCGAACACGCTTAAGACGACCTTTGTCCTCCGCTTCTGCTTCCCGCACCTCCGCCAAGCTCATAGGGTCCAAGAGCTCGCAGGCTCTAGACAAGCACCCCTTTGAGGCCTTAAGGTGTCCTTGGAGTCTCGGCACGGTATGAAAGTGCCGCAGGCAGGTAACGCATGTGGGGTGAGGAGCGTAGAGGCGTGCCGGGGCAGGCAGGCCGTGACGCCTTGCAACATGCACACCTAAATGTTTACGCAGCGGGAAACTGGCATCGCAAAAAGGGCAGGGGAACTCCTGAACGGTATCTGGTGCCGGGGGCACCACGGAGGCATGAGCATCACGCTCCTGTCTAGCTGCAACCCATCGTGCCAAGTCCTGAGCGCAGGTGCGAATAGCGGCATTGATCTGCCGACGCCACCACGTGTGGTCGGAGACAATAGCATCGGAGAGAGTGGCGACAGGCGTGGGTGTCGCTAGAACGGGACCAATGCCTGGTTGGTACAAACCGACATGACGCAAGTCGTCATTCAGCTGACTAAGCCATGAGCGGGCAGGCGAGGCCTCCCTCTGTAGCCACAACAAATGCAGAAGTGTAGCGGGGCCGTGTTTTATCAGCCGGAGATAGAGGCCCGCCCTGGCTTTGGCAAGGGCAAGTGGAGGCGTCGTGGCATTGGCCAGGTGTAGTGCCTCGTAGGAATGCAACTTAGAGGACATCTCAGTTCGAGGTCGAAGGGCCCTCCAAATGGATGTGTACAATCTGGCCCACAGTCGCCAATGCCCGGCGGCATGTAACTCCAGAGTTGCAGACCCAAAGTTGTACTTGGAGCCAACAAGTGCTCCGAGCAGATAGCGGCGCAACGCGAGCGGAATGCTGGCATTGCCGAAGAGGGGGCCCCTGAGTGGCCGCAGGGTCCAAGTACTCTGTGAGTAGCGGTAATGGATCTCTGGGGCGGCGGAGGCCCCACTTGTAACAATTCCACCAAGGTGCTTGTAAGCCTGTACAACGGGAAGGTGTTGACTGCAAACCGCAACCGGGTCCCATATTGGGATATGTTTGGGAATGCCTGGTATGTCCGAGGGAACCAGGACGTCTGACACCGAATGGTAGACGGATGGTGGAAGAATGGCAGCGGTTTTATCATAGGCGAAGGTTAACTGCATGCCAATG
>CAJNDV010030997.1:94139-106401 GCA_905221635.1 Symbiodinium sp. CCMP2456 | reverse complement strand
ACGCCGATGCCAGCGTGCACTCCACCCTGAAGGTCATGGCCACACTGTTTCAAGAGAGGCACAAGCCGTCGACGGACACTCTGATGAAGAAGTTTTCCGGGTATATTGGAGACCATGATACTACGGTGCCTGTCGCACTCGAGAGCTGTAGAGGCCCGTTTGGCCAAGGTGACGAGAGAACCTCCTTTAAATTCCACGGGTTCTCGAAGTGTGAGCATACTCTTCGCGTAAAGTGGCAGGAGTCTCCTGGCGGCTTCCTTTGTATGCAACTTAAGCAGTTCGGAGGTAACGCCGTCCGGCCCGGCGGCCTTGCCTTTTTGTAACCTGACTATCGATCGTTCCAACTCTGCGAGAGTGGGAAGGAGACGCCAGTCGAAGGTGGGCTGGCAGAAACCGGTGCGGCTATGATCGACATCAGCAAGCTGTCGAATATAAGTTTGGGGGGAGACTTCCTCTCCGATCTCCTGTGCCGCGAAATGTGCACGCCAACGGCTGGACCGTTCCTGTGTGGTAGCCGCAAGAGTGCCATCTGGTAGGCGGATTGCAGGGAGTGGGGTGAACTTCGTGCGCCTGGTAGGGGCGGCCTTAGGGAATGCCTTGCGTACGCAGGCAAAAAGGTGTCTGGGATCCATGAAGCTGGCCTGTGCAACATCTGAGACAAGTCCTTTGAGGTATGCACACCTGTCCTGCTTGACCGCCTGACGTACCTGCACACAGGAACGGCGGAGGGCAATCCAACATTGCGCAACGATGCGGTCAGCGTCCCGCAACCACCGGTGGGTCTGATCGACCGTTGCAAATGTAAGCGTTGTGCCGGCACGGTGGTGCGTAAGTGCTGCAAAGCCGACAACACAATGTCGCCGGGTTACCTCTGCCTCGGCCTCACGCAGGCGCTGACGCAGAAGTTTGCGGTCCCGAACTTGCCTTAGTGTGCCCGGGGTCAAGAAGGTCTGCTGTGGCCGTTGAGTCTTTTTAGGCAACACAGCGCGGCCGTGGCTAATCCAGCCGTGTGCAAAGTGCAAGTAATGTGCATCAACATCGACCTGCCAGGGAACGGCTGCCAGGTTCTCGACACCGCACTGAAAAGCTCGACAGTCGAGATTTGGGTCCAAATGGTTGGGACGACAAGCCGAACGCCGAAATGTGGGGCAAGACCGGCCTACCGTGCTGGCAAATTCGCAATTCCAGACTACTGGTAGGTGATCACATTTCTTCTGCAGGGTTTCAATGTCGTACCAAACATGGGTATCTTGAGCGACTTGACGCCACTGTTCGGAAGCAGCGATATAGTCGATGCGGTGCTCGGTGCCGGGCACATATTGCCATGTCCAAGAGTCTCCACTATGGAACGCCGGGAAGGTCGATGGCAGGTATAGCCTATGTGCTAGTAGGAACTCATGAAGGGCGGAGCCTGCTGGATTTTCTAGCTCTGCACCTTGAGGCCCGACAGCCTGACTTTCGAGATTACCTAGACGCCCATTAGCGTCCATGAGGACTAAAAGAGGAGATCCTGTGGGGATGCGGCGGAGCTCTTTAGTACGCTCCTTCCAAAAGTCCCGAACTACCCCATTGCTGTCCTGGGAGTCTGCGGGTGCGTGGGCAACCAGAACAGCTATGTTCAAGTGTGGGGCAGTGATATGGACAAGGAGGTGCCGCGGTGAATAGGCGGCAACTGTGCAATGTGATAGCTCGAAGTAATAGCGCTGTCCGATGCAGACAGCATAGGGAATGGATCGGCTGATCCACAATGCGCATCCAAACTGGCCGGCCGCGTTGGCAGGGGAGTGCAGCATGATAAACTGCTTGTCAGGGAGCGTGGCTGCTTCCTGAACGCGCGTTTCCTGCAGGCCGAGGAAGAGTATTTGTGCTTCGAGCAGCTGGCGAATCAGCAGGTGCCGTCGCCCGTGCAGCTTCATGCCCTCGAGTCTACCTCGACCCTTGGTACCCGGAGGCTTATCAAGGAGAGTGAGAATGTTGTACGTAGCAGCACGGAGACTAAAAGTCACAAGTTGTCCGCTGACTCCGGCAGTTTGCTGTCGGCCCATATCCGGGGCTGCCCGTGCGGCAGGGACGGCCTGCTGTAAGCGGCTAGCCTCGGCCTCCAATGCATAGAGCGTAGGCATATCGGCAACTGGGCTAGCTAGCATCCATGTCCAATCGAGCATGGGATGAAGGACGAGCTGCCCGGGCCAGTCGGGCAAGATTCTGTTTTCGTAAGAAGCGGGTGTCAGTCGTGCTTGCTTGGCCAGCGCGTCGCTCATTTCATTGCCTAAGTCACCTCGATGGCCACGCACGTGTGCATGGCGCAAGTCTACTCGCCTGGCAGCGATTTGACGCAAGACGACCGTAACATGACTGAGGACAGGATAATTCTCCAGAGACGGTAGCTGTGCCGGTACAGCCTGCGAAAAAGTGCCATCACCGGCAGCAATGCAATCGTATTGCAGGCAGATAGGACACTGGAATGCCGGGCCATATTCAATGATCCAGCATAGCGCCCAGTTTAACGCAAGAAGTTCACTGACAAGTGGAGTGTCGCAGGGCTCTCCTAAGCAGTAGGGAGTGTGTGGAGCGGCAGAGGTAGAGGCTGCATGGCCATAATAGAAGCAACCGACAGGGGTTGTGACCCATACATTGAACGCCCATCCACAAGGAGCTGAAAGCAATGGCTCTTGTCGACCCCCTGCGGAGCCGTCTGTGTATACATCTATCCAGGTAGGGGTACCTGGGTTGCCTTGCCGGTGCCAGTACTCAATGTGCGGCATCGCGTCACGTAAGCTGGGCGCAGCATGGGGGAAATGCCGCAGACTATCATGGTCGCTGTCAAGCCAGTCAGTTGCAGCGGCATGAGAAAGATTCTGACAGGCGGCGGGAAGTATGTCGGCAAGACCTTGGCAAAGCTGCTGATAGGGTGACTGCTTTAAAGTCGCATCGAGACTTATGGATAACCGATTGGGTGCCGGTGCATTGGCAGCAACGGCATGAAAACGGGCATTGTGTGTAACAAGAACCTCGACGAGTGTGGCGGCAAGGTAGAAGGCTTGGCAATCCGGGCGGCGCACACAACCCTCCAACAGGGTAAGGATGTGGCATGTCTCTTCCTCGTCATCTGAGTCAGAGTCTGAGGCGGCCCTCCAGGGCAGAAAAAGAGTGCAGCTCCGCTCTGGAATAGAAGGGCGCGGAATGTGGTGGCGACATGGTGTAGGCACTGGTCTGAGTGTCGGTGCACTATCGAGGTCAACTTTGCCATGCCCAACATGAACAGTAGGGGCTGCGTTGACCCCAGTAAGAGAGATTCCAATGACTATAGCGACAACAAGACATTGCAAGTGTCTACCTTGCCTGTAGCCCCAGAACAGCGGGAAAAGGGCGCCTGCTGGCATACATGACAAGAGGAACCCGAGGGATCCCACAGCAAAGAGGATCCCGATGCTCACTTGGAAGCTGATGCAAAGCAACGCAGTGGCCGAACCTTGACCTGGAAACCATCCGCGCCGCAAGGCAAAGGCTGACCGGAGGAGGACAGGGGTGGCAATCTGTCTGCCTTCACCTAAGGCGTTTTGCGTTTTAACAGATGACCACTTGACTTCTCGACTCTGGCCTGTTGAAGTAGGTGTGACAACGTCACGAGCCTCTGTAGTCGGGGCAGCACAATCCAGGGTGGGCAAGGTTGGCTCGGGCAGGGCTGCGTGTGGGTCGCATTGACGACCAGGTTGACGCGAGCCACCTGTACCGGCATCAGTAGAGGACGAAGCTGATGAGCTAGCGGCTCTATCGTATGTCTGGTTGGCCTGGGCACTCGTGTCCCCCGATGGGGGGATATGCACATATGTGTCGGGATGTTGATGGCTGGTGACTTCCCGGACAAAGTCGGGGTGGAATTCAGCGACTAGTACGTCCCCTGCGTCAACGTACCGGAAGTGATTGGCACGGTCACCCGGAGCATTTCCACCGAAAATCCTTAAGTGGTATCCCCTGGGGCAGCGCACAATGAGTCTAGTTGCGACTTCACTGATGTTGACACATCCATTGGTAGCATATGCCCATGTGATGGGCAGTGCTAAAGGCCGTAGGTCCAGGACATAGGGGGTCTTGGGTCGGTGGCTTGTCTGCGGGTAATCAGCAAGCTGGCATGCGAGAAAGACGCTGTGGGATCGGGCCCCTGCTCGCGCATGGTCCCATATGTCTGGATGCGCCTGTACAAGTGTGAAGTGCCCAGCAGGAAGATGGAGAGCTGCAGCTGTAAGAGCACTATTAGCAGCAAAATTGTCTCGGTCGACATGGGTGGCAGCCTGCTCGCCATCGGTGAGGACCCAAACCTGGCCTGTATGTTCACCTGGTATGCATGGGTTCACATCCCATGTGCGGCCAGCTGTGAGGAGTTCCTGTGCTGTGGGCAGGCGACCCAGATCGTCATCAATATCACAAATGACGAGGAGATCCCCTTCTTCAACGTAAACATAGTCTAGTGCCTGAACCGGCCAGGGAACGTCCTTAACATAGACAGAGCACACTGTGTCTTCGGCGAGGCCGGAGATCCTGAGTATCTCGGCTTTTGTCACATAGACTGGCAAGAAGACCGCGAAAGTGCGGCAAGGAGCAACTCTACGATCAACTAAAACAGCCGTTCCGGCAGCGTTCCAGTGTGGCAAGGCTAGTACGCAGATCTGTTGCGTTCTGGGCTGCGGGAAAACAGCAATCAACCTCGGACGTTGCCTTTGCGCCTCCGGGAGGCGAACTTGTGTAACAGATGTCAACGCCTCCTCGAGGCGGAGTGGGAACCGCAAAGATGGAACAATCAGCTCCGGCCAATACTCTTGCGCAAAGAGCAGAAAGGGCACAAGCTCCGATTGTACCGGCCCGCGACCAGGTACGACTGTGGCAGGCAGGACTTCTGTGTCCTCAGGAGTTGACAAAGCGTCGCCCGGTTGGGCAGTACCAGACAAGGCAGTCGAGGCGGCGGGGCCTGTATGGCCGGAGGCGTGTGCAAGGTTGGGAGTCCCGACTGCCGTGCGCTCATGTTGAGTGTACTCGACCACAAGGATCTGGCCTGGCATAACTCTAATGCGGCCAGAGTTGCTGTCGGGGTGTATGGCAATGGCCCACCCGCGTGGTGCTCCGACAGCGAGCTGTGCACGCAAGGCGGTGAGATCCAATTCCCCTGCGTAAGCGGTAACAGGTAGCCAACCCTGTTGGATGGGTCGACAGTCCATGAGACAGCTGCACCAAGACACCTCACGTGTGGCAATGGGATCTGCTACAGCGAGGATAGTGCGGCACATGTAGCCGTAGAGGGCCGCGTCCAGTGGGCGTGGTTGTGCAGCCTGGATCCGCATATAGCGCTCATTGGCTCCGGCAATTAAGGCAATTGCTCGTCGATACTGTAAGGGATTGTGTGCATCGGCAAAACACAAACTATGAGTGTCTGCGTGTGCGACGCAGTAAACGTCAACTGACGAGAAAGTAGGCGGGTGCGGCGCCTGTTGCCATGATGCAGGTTGTAGCAGTTGTTGACCAAGATCCCCAAGCACATGGGCAACCGTTCCTGCATCTGTAAAGCGAACGAGTGTACCTGGGAAGAGATGAGTCAGTTGACCAGGCATGAGGGGGAGCTGGTCCGTACCAACAGTAACGTCTATGTTGGTGGATCGTCTATCTCTGCACTTGGCTAAGGCGACAAGCTCTTCCTTAGTGGCATAATCGGGTGCTTGCACAGCGAAGAGCCTGCCGTCAATGGCAGCTGTATCAAAGCAGACACCTGGGATGCTGTAGGCCCAGGCTGGGCCAGCAAGACAAACAGCATAACCACCTGTGGGTTGTGGTGTAACCGGCATCAGTGCGGGATAAAGCCGGCGGAAATTAGGAGAACGCGTCGCCTGGATCGCGTACACAAATTCATCAAGTGTGGCAGGAATGCGTATGATGGTGGTGACTTGTTCCGGCGTGTATCCTATTTTTAGGACCTGGCACGGTATTTGAACAAGGGCTTCATCCGCTGACGCAGATATGTCATCTTCATCCTCAGAATCGTCATCGACGCCAACGAGGTCTGGTCTTTCAGCGTGAAGCCATCTACCCCCTAACTGCATGACAATGGCTCTTAGAAAAGCCAAATGTTGAACTTCGTGGGCGGTGTTGCCTTGTGGCTCAACCAACAATTTAGCGCCCTTTGCATAAACGTCCTTGGCCTGCTGGAAACGGACACTTTGACTAACGGTGTAACGCCGGGCATTGGTGCGGTGGCGAATGCACAATCCAGCCTCCCGGCTCCAGAGGACACCGCCTAGAAGGCAAAGAAGGAGGGAGACCCCAAGGACAGTGACCCAATATGTTCCAGCAAGTCCGAGATCATTGTGCATCACACTGCTGAGGGTAAACGCGGCTGCAGGCGTGGTGCATTGGCCAAAGAGGACCGCAGAGAGCAGTGTGCGTATATCAATAGCTGCAGGGGTAGGCAGCTGACAGAGGAAGCCAAGAGCAATACCATGTGTTGTAGGGCTGACAGTGAGTGCGGGCGGCGGCCTTTCACAGGACCGCTGGCACAGAGTGTTGGGCCGAAGGGCCTCGCAGGGAGCGACGGACGTGTGTCGAGGGGTTCTGCTGCGTGCATCGCTGTCATTAGAGCCACTAGGAGGGTCGCCCGGCAACGAGGTTTCACCACCTTCGTCTTCGCTCATCTCTGGTTCGGAGATACCCGGACCAGGAGGGTGGTCCTCTGTCGGGACGGCGCTGGGAGGTGTTACTGGAACATATTGCACCACTAGCACTTGACCGGGCGCAACTAGGAGGTGGTCTCCTTCGAGAGGGGACCCGTCAATCTGAACCTGGTGGTCTGGTGGTGCCCACAAATCGTAGTGCTCTACCATTTCAGTGTGGGAGCAGTCATGATCCGTGATTACCCACTGATCTAGTCCCATAAGCAAGGGTCGACAGTCAACAATGATAGTGAAGGCGTTGAACCCTAAGCGCCGCGGCGGGATGGGTATGTTGGGAACCTGATCAGTGACACTAGCAACACCTTTGCACCGTCTGCCATCAATAGCGACATCTCGCATGGGTGGATAGGCGATCTGTATTGTGGTCCAGTGGCACGGCAGTCCTAATGCATTGGCAACATCAAGATTGCGATGTTCTGAACGGCCCGGGAGAAGGGTGAATCCCTGCATGCCGTTCTCATGTATTAGACAGACTTGCTGCGCCTGGTTCCATACCACATTGGTTGGAATAGGATCATTGTCGTTCCAATGCGCGAGACTGGAGAGCACATATGATAGGCTGGGCGCATGGGGCACCAAGGAGTCAGGTCGACAGAAACAGATAACCCCATATGGCATCAGCACGAGGTCGGCGTTGGCGTCCATCGGGCGGCCGGCGCCAAAGGGGTATACAGCATAGCGCTGTTCCGGGTCGAGATCGGCCTTCCGAATCAGGTCAGCATACGAGATGCGTGAAGGCAGGTCGACAACATAGACCCTGCCATCTACTTCCCGCAAGTCGAAGACACACATAGGTTCGTCCTGTGCCCAAGCCGGCAATGCCACGACAGTACCCCAGTGTGCAGACAGTTGTTGCTTTGTCGGAACAAACTGGGAGAAGTGGTTAGAGAAATCGCCTTCCAGGGTTGTGGCAATCTCATTCAGTGCCGCCTGTATGGTGGCTGGCAACTGGAGTCGCACTGTGACACTCCGTGAGGCATGGTGGCGGGCAAGTACGAGGAAACGGGCAAGGTATGTCGGTACTGGATCAGAAGTCTCGGAGGTACCCGAGTGAGGGCTGTCCTGGTTTTGACCAAGGGGGACAGGATTGCCGGCAACCTGGCCCCTTGCTAGGCCAGGGATGTGGGTGGTCTGCATTGCTTGGACAGCCCGGCGAATGACCGAAGCGATAGCGACGGGCCATTGAAGAGGGCCCCGTGGTAGGGAGAGCGGCCCGCGACCGGCAGAATCCCTCCAGGTAACTTCGACAAGACAGCAGCCAAGCTCGACAGGCTCGGCAGTCGCAATGATGTTGAAGTCAAGAAATTGGCTAAGTTCGGGCGGCACCCCAACACATGACGCGAAGTCACCCAGGCAGTGCTCTGCAGCAGTCGTATAGAGAGGGCAAAGACCTGACCCGATGGGGCGTGCATCAAAGACAAGAGTAAAAGGGGGCTGACCAAACTTATCAAGGAGGCAAGAATCGGACGCCGCGACGACAAAAGAATGGCAGGGTTCCCCGGTGACTTCTAGATCAGAGAGGCCGGCGAGGGTTCGCAAGTGCAGGTCGTCCGCCACAACTCCTAGGAGTTGGCTGATCCTAGCCCTAGCGTCACAGCCCTCTAGGTGACGGCCAGCAAATGGATGAACTGTGTCTCGAAGGTGCACTGCATAGCCCGGCAGAAGAGACGTAGAAAAGACGTGATGCAGGTCAGCCCAAGGGGCATTGTTCTCAAAAAGCCGGCTAATATGCAGTGCGCGGCCTGGGTCAGCACCAACAGGAAGAACGACGATTACATCACCATGTTCCAAGGAAAAGGTTGTAGCCGGGAGGGCCTTCCTACGCTGGGGTCCTATCCAAAGATCCCATTCAGAGGACTCACCTCCTATGACACTGGCAACCTTTCTACAGAGGATGTCCCATGTGCACGTAGCTGGCAGCACATCGGCAAAGTAATGGCCGTGAACCCGAGTCAGATCCAAAATCACGGCACGCCGTTGGAGCTGCGTTAAACAGGCAGGGAATGCAATAAACATTGCAGTACCCTCATAACGCTGAGGTCGGAGAGGGGCAATGCCGCGCAAGTGTTGACGAAAGGTGATGTAATGCCTGGATGCCTGCTTCATCACCGAAACCAGGGTGGTGCTTGAACCAAGCCTGAGGCCAAAGGAGACTTTGCGGTAGCCTGGAGCAAAAACCTCAATCCCTAGCCAGGTATGTGGCGGAACATCAGCAAGGTGCCCACGAGGCAATGGTAACGGGATTGCGTCGATTCCATAAGGGGGAGTATAAGCTTGACGCTGATGACTCGGGGCTTCCTCGCACGGGGCGGGTGGTAGAGGTTCCGGAAGCCCCACAATGATGCGCTCAGCAGCAGCGAGCGCGGTGATAAGTCCAGGCGGAGCTGCCATGACTGGTTGTGGCATGCTGGAAAAGGCCAGGAGCCCAAGAAGTAGACGGCTGAATCGAGGGCCCCGGTGTCGTCCTGAGGGGCTCCTGATGTTGGCATGCCACGTCAAAACAGGGGAGCTGGTTCCTATATTGCCCAACGGAAGCAGTAAATCCTGGCATGGACTGAAGGACCCAATCAAAAGGATCCTGCCTAGAGGCGATTTGTGGAACCCAAGCTGGCGAAGGAGGAGCCGACAGAGGGCGATGTGTATCATGATGAGAACACAAATCATCACGGACACTGCCTGCACTGACCACCATGAAAGGCTAAGCCTCAGTGCATGATTCCAAATGCCTGTTGCAAAAGGGCCGGGATTAGGGACTAAACCCAAGGAGGGAAAAGAGGGCGCTATCACTGCTTCATAGGCTGGTATGAAAGGGGAGCTTCCAGCAGGTTGATACCCCAGAGCCACCGATGTATCTATTAGGCACCTGATGGAAGGCCCCATTGCTACACTGGATCGGGCGGAGCACAAAGAGCTCGACACCACTTGGCGGGGGCTACCATCCCATGCACAAATCCAGTGCATGAGAGGTGCCGAGGAAAACAAAAGTCCAGGCAGCGAAGGAGAAGGCCTGAGAGACCTGAAAGGGCTGGAGAAAGACCGTGAAGGTCCATAAAATTCCATTGGCACATCGCAAGTTCCCGCCCCTGAGCCACCGATGCGGGTATTTGGCACCTTGCGTAAAAGTATGAGCAGGTAGGAGGGCCAACGACCCAACCCCTGACAGTGATTGTACTGAGGCACAGAAATCGGAGAGTCCCCATGAGGAAATGCGGCACGGTTGCAATGGGGCTGGATCCAATAGCCTGGAAGAGGCTGCAAAACCGGACTCCATGTATGCACGCGGTGTTGGTCACAAGGTGTAGCCGACAAAACCCCATCGGCATCACCTCGGATAGAGGATGATAAGAATCCGGACGGAATCTTTGGCGCGGTAGCCTGAGGGACAGAGTCTGAAGAGGCCTGAGGGCAAGGACTGTGCGTATCGGGATGCTGCAGAAAAGGAGCGTCCGGCACATGAAAAACGGAACGCCCTAACACTACCATCTGTACATAGGCTGGCATCTCATCGGGTTGGTCCAACAGCGAATAGCGGTAGTGTGTCCAACCGCCGTCGCGCCCCTCCCAGCATAAATTCACGACGTGAATCATGGTGAGAAGGCGGTCAGGGAGGCTGTTGCACACCGCCCTTCGCTGGGGACCAGCCACTAAACTGTGTCTCCAGGAGGACGCCAGTGTGGCTGTTCCTCGTCCTCTGTGTCCTCGCCGTCGTCTGCAACGATCTGTACACGCTGGCCATGATTTCCGCCAGGAGGGACCGGCGGAAAGTTCTCCGATTCCTGTTTTGGTCCGCCTGCGCTTGCAGGCTTGGCGCCTCCGAATGGTTCGATAGCTCGCCTCCTGGATAACTTGTCCCTCAGGGAGGGACTCGGTCCATATTCCAGAGGCTCCGCGACTGTCGTCGCAGCCGGCATCACACCTGCAGCGCCTGGGGCGGCATCCGGGGCCGCGACAGGCACTGTCGCCATCATCTCCGTGGGGGCCGGCATTGGTGTGCCACCCATAGCAGCCACTGGCCCAACAGTGGGAGGCGCCGGCATTAGTCCGGGTGGAATAGAAGGAGTGGCCGGAGCTGTCCAGTAAGGATCTGTCGCTGTCATTGGCACCACAATCCGGTGTTCTTGCGGTATTGGAGTGCGTTGCATGGCCGTTGTCCTCCGCAGCGGCGTCGTAGGTGGTAGTCCTTGGCCTGCCATGGCTCTGCGCAAGACTTGGTCTGAAGTATCCTGGTCCTCGGAAGTCCAGGATTCGAAGGTTTTTTCCACATCCGCCATGTCCGCTCCCACATCGAGCTCCATGGCAGAGCCGTGTGGCTGCTCCGCTACGAAGGCGGCCCTTAGGCCGGCTCTTGCGAGCTCCTGAGCTTCTTCTGCGTCTTGAAGCTCCTTGTCCATGCGCTCTTGGTCCTTCGCGTAGCGTTGCCTTTCCCTTAATAGGGCATCCTTGAGCCGTTGCTCGTACTCTTTCATCTTCTTCTCTGCCTCCACCTGTGCCGTTCGTAGGCGAGTAACACGGTTCTCCGCCTTTCTGGTAGTGTTGAGCGCTGACTGGATGGAGGCCGTAGTAGATCCCGGTGTGTCTAGGTTGTTGCCAGTGCTCATTCCGCCAGAGGTGGCAGGGCGCATTGATGAGTACGAAGGGAAAGCATGCTGATCTCCACGGGTGTCCGACCGCCATGGTACCTTCCTCTCTCTCGGCAGCTGTGGCGAAAACGCACCAGGCCACACACGATAGCCAGGTCCTGTGCCGGACCATGCTTGGTTCTGACCGCGTCCCCGGCCCATATGAAATCCGCTTCTATCAGCTGCTAGAGTCCAGGCCCCGCAAGGGGGTGCAGAGTGGTGTTGTTGGAGGCGGTGAAGATCGCGTGCAGACGGCCGGCACTGGTATAGTGCGGCTTGCCTTGCTCGTCGTCGAGCGATAGAGCGCCGCTTACGCAGCCGTCTGTGCCAGCTCGGACTTCCGATCGCTATGGCGAACGATCGTGTGGCCACTGCCACACTGGGGCCCTAAGCAATCCCTGTCTACGGGTGTTCTCGAGCCCTCCAAAATANNACTATTGGTAATTATCCAGGCTCCTTCATATGGCTCCAGGGCTTGAAGATACTTGGAGCAAGTTTCTTTACGGCTTTGTAAGGTTCTTCGACGGGCTTTGGTAGGGTTTCAAGGGTGTCTAAGGAATCTTAGGGATTTACAGTTGTAGCGGCCTGTAGGACCTGCGTGAGGCTTTGTTGCGGTATATTCTCACATAGGGCTTAGGGTTTGGGGGCTATAAAGGAACATTATGACCTCGGGACCCGAAAATGAAGCCCCACACGCCCAACCGAACAAAAAAACAAAAAAAAACGACTAAAGCCCAAGCCCTGAAAAACAAAAAAACGACGAAAGCCCAAGCCCTAAAAACAAAAACAAAAGAAAGACAAAAGCCCAAACCCTGCTCGCCGCAGAGGCACCCAGTGTGTCGAGCTCCCTCCCATTCCTCAGCAAAACCATGCGAAGACCGCCGACTCCAGGCAGTGCCTGCACCTGGGTAGTTTAGGGTTTAGGGT
>CAJNDV010030997.1:73662-88927 GCA_905221635.1 Symbiodinium sp. CCMP2456 | reverse complement strand
CAAAGCCTTCGATGCACCCGAATTTAGCATGAAGACATAACCTTCTATGCAAAGGTTTGATGAGGCGTGCAGCTAGTATTACCTACGCTTAATTTTATATATTTGATTACATGAGGGGAGTATGGAACACACACATATATACTCAGACACACATCTGCACATGTTTTCTTATGTTGGTCTACTTAATATGGCAGTAATCTTGCAATTGATGAATATATGCCACGAATATATACGCCTGTATTATGAAAACAGGGGTATATACAGATATATACATATATATATACACTGTATGTATGTATGTATGTATGCATGCATGTACGTATGTATGTGTCTAAGAGTACAAAGAATAAACAACACTAAGAAAATAAATGCGTATGTGTATATATACCTGGACCCCAAAGAACCTGCCTTTTTAGGGCTCCTTATTATGATTTCTTTGCATAAGTCCTTAAAAAGGCAGGTTTTTCAGGGTCCAGGTATACATATGTATACGCACACACTCATACGCTTACACCGCTTTTTGTATTTTTGCATTTTTATAGACCTACATGCAATAGGAACAGCTAAGGCTAAGGGTTTATACCAATAGAATAGTGTTGCCGATATTGCAGCATGTAATAAAGTAGACGACAACACGGAAACATGCAATTTTGAAGTCCTCTTGATTGGCACGAAGGGACGACCTATGTTCAGACACACATATGCACTTTTCTTATGTTGGTCTACTTGATATGGCAGTAATCTTGCAATTGGTGAATATATGCCACGAATATATACACCTGTGTTATGAAAGCAGGGGTATATATATATATATACATTGTATGTATGTATGTATGTATGTATGTAAGTAAGTATGTATTGATGTATGTATGTATGTATGTATGTATGTAGGCATGTATGTATGTATGTATGTATGTATGTATGTGTGCATGCATGTACGTATGTATGTGTCTAAGTATATAAAATAAACAAAACTAGGAAAATAAGTATGTATGTGTATATATACCTGGACCCCAAAGAACCTGCCTTTTTAGGGCTCCTTATTATGATTTCTTTGTATAAGTCCTTAAAAAGGCAGGTTCTTCAGGGTCCAGGTATACATATGTATACGCACACACTCATACGCTTACACCGCTTTTTGTATTTTTGCATTTTTATAGATCTACATGCAATAGGAACAGCTAAGGCTAAGGGTTTATACCAATAGAATAGTGCTGCCGATATTGCAGCATGTAAGAAAGTAGACGACAACACGGAAACATGCAATTTTGAAGTCCTCTTGATTGGCACGAAGGGACGACCTCACGCAGATTCCCTTCGCAGGTAGCCAGGCGCGGAACGCCGACAACACGACCAGGGACAGGGCAGGAGAACCAAAAAAACACAAAAAAACAAACAAAACAACAAACAAAAAACAATATTTAGGAACTCTCAGAAATATATATGGATGAGGCCAAGCCAAAGTCTCGAAACATTTTTTTTGTGTTGATTTTTTGTTTTTTGGTATTTTATTTTACTTTTATTTATTTGTTTTTTTGTTTTTTTGTATTTTGATGTTTTTGTTTTTTATTCTTTAATTTTTTAGTTCTTTTGTATTTCTGTATTTTTCGTAATTCTTGCATTTCTCTTTTCGGCGTCTGCATGGGTTGTACTATCCGTCGATGTGGTTATTTGTGTTTTCTGACTGTGTTTTGTGTTTGGGAGCACGTAAAAGACGCAAAAGTGCTCTCTCATAGTGTCGCGTTTTGTTTATTTACTGACAGTTGGAATTGTTTTAGAAGCGTTGTATTGGCATGTTACGGCATGTTGAAGGCTTTTCTTGGAAAGGGCGTAATTGTACTTAGAAGGGGCTTTGGAGGCTGTTTAGTCTAGGATGCCCAGTAACCTGGGATTAAAAGGGGCTCCTTTTTGGTATTCGGTACCTTGTCTTCAACAAGTGAAGAAGGGCCCACTGGGAAACCGAGTAATGGATCTTTTAATGGACCCTCCTTTTCGCGGTGTTTAAGTCTTTCTCCGACCCCCTTCCCCGCTCCAGTTTTGTTTTGGGTTGGATTTTGGACCGTTCACGGTCCTAGGTCCTAGATGGACTCGCTCTACGCAGCTCTTCCCGGCAATGGGGTCTTGCCTCCCCAGTAAGGCTTACTTTTTTGCGTGGTAGCTTGAAGTGTAATGGTATTCTTAACGGGATTTAGGGCTGCTCCCATTTGTCCACGGTATTTTGTTGGTTTTAGACGTGTTTTGGAACGGTTCTCATGGTGTTCTGAAACGTTTTAGAAGGGATTCAGAAGGTTCCAAGGGTTATTTTGAAGGGTTTGTAATAAGTTCTTACAGGCTTTTGTAGCATTTACAAGGGTTGTAGACGGGGCGTACCGGCAGCTTAAACTTAAGGCCCTGTTTTTGTTTTATGATCTTTCGCAAAAGCAGGGCTGTGAACAGCAGGTCACAGCAGGTACGATTGGCGGTGTTTGATTGGTAGTTGGAAGGCTTTGGAAGTGTTTAGGCGATGTTTTGGATATTGAGAGCGACGGTCGCAATGGTGTGGAAAAAAGATTTTGTAATTAATTGGATCTTGAAAGGGTTAACACAGGTTTTCGAAGGCTCCAGAAGGGCCTCGAGTGTCGTGCGAGGGTTCTTGTAGTGGTATTAAAAACTAAAAGGATGTAAGAAGGATGGTGATGGTATTCTGAAGTGTTTTTATCAAGGTTACAGGAGGGTTTGTGATGGGTGTTGAGAAGGGTTCCTTTTGCATTTTGCAGGGCCTTGACGTAAGCTGTTTCGCAAGGGCTTTGATGGAAAATGTTGTAATTAAGGGTCGACACGGGTCCAATGACGCACTTGGAAGGGTTGTATAGGGTTTAACGGACATATTGAAGGGTTTTTGGATTGGGAGCAATGGTGTGTAGAAGGGTTTTGGAGGCGTTTTCACGAGTGTATCTTCAAAGCTCCGCTTCCCCGGTCTTCCCCCCATCCCGTTCTCCCGCCCCTCGTTCCAATATCACCGCCCCAAAGTGTCTGATTTTGGTTTGAACCGTTCACGGTGCTAGTTGGATATTCTCCGGGCCACTCTTCCCGGCTGTCAACTCCTTTCCCTTCTCCACCCCACCCTATCACTCTTCCTGCTTGTGCGTGATTTCGGGTTGCATTTTGGACGGTTCAGGATGCTTCTTGGATACACGTTGCGAACCCTTCCTAAGAGCGGTGCGTAAGTCTTATACTTTGCTGTGCTGGTGCCAATCTACTTAAATATGATGAAGTGATTGTAAGATGAGGTGATGGTATTGTTATATGATGCGGATGTTGTTGGTGCAAGTGGTGGTGCTGATCAGTGCTGATGATGTTCATAGACGCATAGTCATGTTGCTGGAAGGCAACAGCGTTTTACTGGGGTAGGTTCAAAGGCTCAGGGCCTGGATGTGTTCTGAAGCATGGTGTTAGGGCTCTTGTTCGGACTCCTACCCCAAGTCGGTATCTTACTTACCTTTTTCGGATATCTTAGTTGTGTTGCCGATCCCTTTTTAGGGTTTAGGGTTTAGGGTTGCGAACTACAGGTTCTCCAGTACTTTAACCCAAACAGCCGGAAAACTTAGAATAAGGATGAGGATACCCTAAACCCTGAAAGCCCTAACTCCAAAACTGCTAAAGAGGTTGTTGAATTTCTCAAGACTTCTACAACAACTACAGAACCCTAAACCCAAAGCCCTACAAGAACTACTTGATTTAGACCCTCAGGCTTCATGTCCTGGGGAGCAGGAGCTCCAAATCGCGGCAAGCCACCAATTAACAAACCCTGTCATGGGTTTGGGGTGTAGGGTTTCCGTCTCTGTCTGAGTGTTCGGGGTCTGCTGGTATACTAAATGCTATGAGTACGAAGGTATTCTAGACTGATGCTACACTACATAAAACTACTATGACTGCTATTGCTACAAATGTATAGCCGCACTCGGTTGTAAACCCATAAGCCTTCCAGCTGTCGCACAGACCCAGTTCCCACGATCGAGAGAGACATCTTTGATCTCAAGACCTGGCGTTGGCTTAGGGTTTAGGGTTTAGGGATTTAGGGATTGAGGCCTTTCCAACTCTAACTGTTGATTGTTCTTGGCTTGGGTTCAGGACATGAGCTTTTGCGGGCTCAGGGTTTCGGGGTTGAGACTTCAGGTTACTTGGAGGATCATGGCACTTAGTAAGTAGGGTTATAATTAAGGTAACTATACTTATAACCCCAATTGAGGGACTTATAACCTTAGTTACTAAGTCCCGTGATCCTCCAAGTAAGGGTTCTTACTAGAGTTTAGGGACGCAGGCCCGAGATCTTTGGAGCGTTCGCACAGGGGTCGGCAGAGGTCCCTAAACCCTAAACGCTAAATCCCAAGCACTAAACAATAAACCCTCAGCCCTAAATCCTAAACCCTGAATCACTGAACCCTGAACCCGAACTCCTAAAAAACGAAGACGAGGGGAAGGGACGAAGTTGTCGAAGACCCCAAGCACCAAACTCCTCAACACGAATCCCGTGCCCCTGAGGGTCTAAGTACACTATCATCATCATGATGATCATCATCATGATCGTCATGATCAACATTGCTTTAATCCTCATAATGATGCATATCTCTGTATATATATATATATGTATATATACACACTCCCCAAGCTGTGCACCGAGACAGAACACCGGCTTCCTGCAAGTAGACGAAGAACCAAGCCCTTTATCAGGGGAGGGATGCAGCACTCATTAATGAGGCAGCAGTGGTGGCTGCGGGTTGTCCCGAACGATTCAAGACTTACTCATAACGACCGTCATGGCATTACCTCCCTTGGCATACCACTCTAGAATGTCTTGATCCCTAAGCCCTAAACGGATGTATTCTGTAGGTTTAAAAGTTAAACCCTAAACCTCTAAGAATCAAACATAAACCGTACATTAAGGTTTGAATCACCGAAAAAAACAAGCCTCCTGCCTAACACTGCATCCTAACCGGAAAACCAAAACATAGACCCTCAAAGCAATCCGAAACCTTGCTAAAACAAAGCTTACACTCGACAAAACACGCCCAAACCCTTACCTCCTCTGGAAGTTCTAGACCCTGAAAAATATATAGCAAAGACTATTCTGAAAAACAAAAGCAACAAGTGGATAAGATCCATTCATCCCGAAGCAACAAACCTGAAACCCTTCAAAACCCAAAAGACCTAAAACCCTAAACGCTTTAAAACCCTTCAACACCCTTCAAACCCCCCAAAAACTCTTTAAAACCCAAAAGACCTAAAACCCTAAACCCTTTAAAACCCTTCAGCACCCTGAACCCCCGAATCGGATCGAAGGCTTTCGGATTTTAGGGCTTAGGGCCTTGAAGCCTCAACAGCCTAATATAATTAGAATAGGGGTTTGGGGTTCCTTTAAAGAATTCCTTAAAGGGCTCTATAAGGGCTACTATAAGGGTTCTATAAGATTGGGGCCTTAAGAATTAGAATAGGGTTTTGGTGGATATTCTACTATACTTATAATTAACTTGTAACAAGGAACCCCCATAATAGTGTCTGTAATTATTTAGGCCCCTATAGAACCCTAAACCCTAAACCCTCAAGCCCAAACCCCACCTCCTTCCTGAAATCCCGAAATCAAAACAACCACAAAACCCGACACCTCGACAGTGGCGTTGGAGGCCCCAAAAAGTGAGGCTCACGGCCACCTGCAGGACCTCGCAGGGATTTTTCAGTTTTTAGGGCTAGTTGGCATTTTTCGGGTTCAGGGGTAGGTCTTACATAAGTGTTCTGGGCTTCGGGTTTTGGGTTTAGGTTAGGGAATATTTGGGCTTGCGGGTGGGGCTTAGGGTTTAGGGTTTCCGGGTTGTGGGCTTTCGGTTGTGGGCTTCGGGGTTCAAGAAGCTTTTTCAGTGAACATTTCGTCCCTGTTGGGAAGGCGGTGTTCCAAAGGGTTCAAGGTTTTAGTAACAGGGTTTAGGGTTTAGGCTTTATGAATCGGGGGTTGAGGGTTTAGGGTTCAAGACTGTGGACTTAAGGTGTCAGGGATCTTTGCTAAGGGATCGCAACTTATATGGGGTTCTAAGTAGGAAGGGATCCTTGTTGCGGGTTCCTGCTTCACGGATTCACAAGAACTCAGTGTGGTTTCAGAGTGCAGGGACTAAACAAAACCAGGTTCGTAGAGTCTGCGGGGGCAACTGTCTAAGACCGCATGACATGCGACTATCATGGGGCTAAGTTGATAGGTCTAAACTGAACATGTTATGAACCTTTGTCAATAACAGCCCTAAGCCCTACAGGACAACTTCTTAAGAATCGAACGTACTGCTTACTCCCAGTAGTTGCATTTTGTCATGTGTGGCAGCTCGACTCAACTCGCGTTGGCCGCATCCTACTTGGGACTTTGAATTTCGGGGTAAACGCTGAATGTGAAGGCAACTAACTAGCAGGCGTCCGCCTGAACTGAGACCCCTGACAGACAAACCCCTCTCGCAATAAGATTGCCATAGGGGTCATAATACTGTCTCCATTACCTGGGTTCTTGTTAAGGGATTTAATTTAAGTTACCATAATAAGGAAACCATATTATTTACTAGAGATCCCTATTATGGTAACTTAAGTTAAACCCCTTAACAAGAACCCAGTTACTCATACCTATCGGGTCAACCCGGTCCTCAAAGTAAAATCCTAAACCCTAAACCCTAAACCAACCACACTAAACCCTAAACCCTAAACCCTAAACCCTAAACCCTAAACCAACCATGCACTCCACCACCAATTTGGCAGGTTCCGAGGTCCCGACACAGACGAAACCCATGCCGTACCTGAGTCGACCGCGATGGCTCGCTTCACTTTGAAAGTCGTGTCGCATCGCCACAAAAACAAATACCCAGTGTACTAAGCCAAAACAGTTTAAGGGTATACTTGAAATTGCAGAGTCACGAAAAACTTGAACATTCCAACATGAATGAAATTAAGCACCCACGAATACTCTAAGGGTAAAACCGGGTTTAACACCGCCATTAAACTCTTTAATGCCCTCAGCCCCATAATAAAACAACTGGCGCATTTGTCAACACGAACCCACCGGCAGACTCTCACGGGCTGAAACCCTGAACACGGATCTACCACTGAGCTTACGGTTTAGGGCTTAGGCTTTGCGGTTGAGGACTACGATTCTTGCACGCGGCCTTTGACAACCTGAGATAGAACAGAAGCCTACCTTAAACTACCATGACCTAGATTTTGTAGGTCCTTAAAGGCAAAAAGCTAATATTCGATCGATTATACGGACCCTGCAAAACGGTAGGTTCTTGATAACTCAAGGTAACAATTAAGGTAGAGTTTTCGGGTATGTAGAGCAAAAAACTACGTCAGGACTCATTATTACCATATAAATATCGTTATTTGTGCCGGCCCCTATTACATCACCGCAACCCACCCCATCAAACAAAATAAATCCAAACCCAACCGGATGAAGATAAGGACCACCAACAGGAGGAGGAGGAGCTTTAATGCAACCATTGTCATGTCAGGAGACCTGTAAGCCCATGAATCAGTCGCTCACAGCATAAATCTCAAATCTTCAACCCAATGAAACCTGACAAAAACTAAAGGGAACTACAGGTGGGGAGTTTAGGGTATATAGGGCTTCTATAAGGCTTCTATAAGGCATATAGACCTTCTATAAGGCTCCTATAACGGTAACTACCCACCCGAAAATGTCCTAAGACAGGGATAAGGCCACGACCAGTCTGGATAGCACTCGCTGCCCCACGCGAAAGGCTCGACGGAGACACCAGGCGATGAAGGCTTGCGCGAATCTGGCAGACTTCTGATTGTGTTAGGAAACCCCAAACCCCAAACCCTGAACCCTAAACCCAAAGCCCTGAACCCTAAACCCTAAACCCTGAACCCTATACCCTAAACCCTAAACTGCTGGAGCTTGGTGGCTCAGGGGCGCAGGTTGATAGAAGACTTTGTGCGATTTGGACACGTTTTCTCGTGGTTCTCGGTTGCCATACCAAACCCTAAACCCTAAACCCTAAACCCTAAACCCTAAACCCTAAACCCTAAACCCTAAACCCTAAACCCTAAACCCTAAACCCTAAACCCTAAAACCAAAACCGGCAACCTTAAACCTCAAACCCGAAGTGTCCCCGAGTCACACCAACCCTAAACCCAAAGTCCTACAAACCCCAAACCCCATAAGCCCGAACCACCTCCTAAAAGACAGCCAGGGTTTGCTAGAATCCCCTTAAACGCATACCGAACAGTCAGACTTTCTGAGGAATCATTTAGGGTTCAGGGTTTAGGGTTCGTGAACTTCAAGGTCGGGCAGAACACGGTTTAGGGTTTAGGGTTTAGGGTTTAGGGTTTAGGGATTCTGAGTTAGGGTTTAGGGATGCTGGGTTTCGGGTTTACGGAGATTAGGGATGCGAAATACTAGGTTGTAAGTCGGCTGTTCAGGGTTTAGGGGTTTAGGGTTAGGGTTTATTTAGGGTTTAGAATCACCCCATCAACCCCTACCCAGGCCTCACCAAAACGCATTCAAGTCCCCTGTTTAGGGTTTAGGGCTTAGGATCCAAACCCTCAGCCCCTAGATGGTTGTAGGGTTTGGCGGTTTCGGGGTTTTGGGTGTGAACATGGGGTTTTGGGATTTCATACCTTGCGGGTGTAGAGCTTCAGATATCGGGGTTAAGCTCTAAACCAGACTCTAAGCCCCGTTTTTCGAAACCTCAACCTAAGCAGTAAGCCGTAAATCCTGTAAACGTCAACCTTAGAATTACCCCAAGCGCCACAGCCTAGACCCCAGACCAACAACAACAACAACAACAACAACAGCAACAACGACAACAACAACAACACCTGAAGAAGAACAGCTACTAACCTGCTTCTTGAGGATCCAACGTGTTTAATAATGAGGTACTGGCTAATGGTGCGCTTACTGCCATCGACCCTAAGCTTGTAGTGACCCAGTAGTGACCCAGTACTACGTTCTAATAGGAACCTTGGACCTGCAGCGGAGAATATGGCCTTATCAAATAGAATTTGGTTTGGGCGTAACTCATACCATGCTTATGGCAGGAAACCATAAGGAACACTATGGCCCACTATAGTAGAAGCCCAAAAGTTGGAAACCTCCTCGCCTCAATCCTTCAGAGCAATGTTACTGGAATCCAAGCACTGTTTGTCCTTCCTGCGGTTTCCAGTTTTTTGGAACCCTAAACCCTAAACCCTAAACCCCAAACCCTAAACCCAAAACCCTAAACCCCTAAACCCCTAAAACCCCTAAAACCTTAAACCCTAAACCCTAAACCCCAAACCCTAAACCGCTGTATTAGCTGCTTGGGCTTGAGGGGTTTGGGGTGTCCTCGGAGCTGCGCGGAGGCTTCCAGCATCCTCCCTTGTGGCGGCCCTTTCGGAGGTTCCCGATGCGGACCTTGGTTCAAGGGTTTAGGGTTTAGGGTTTAGAGTTTAGGGTTTAGGGTTTAGGGTTTAGAGTTTAGGGTTTAGGGTTGGGGGGCATTCTTTACTCTAATGGTTTTTGGTAGTTCCCTCAAACCCTAGACCCTAAACCCTAATAGTCCTTCCTTTTTAAGGCTTGATACGGCAATTCTACGACTCTATTTTTGATTTGTAGCGACTGTTTTACGGCTTTGTACAAGAATCTTGGGGCTCTGAAAGGTTTCTGCTTCTTTAAGATTAATGTAGGGGCCTTAATAATTAGAACAGGGGTTTGGTCCTTCAAACAGTTCCTTAAAGGGTTCTATAAGTTTATAAGGGCTAGGTTCTATAAGATAGTGGCCTTAGTAATTAGACTAGGGTTTTGGGGCCCATTATACTATAGTTATAAGAACGAGGAACCCCCAAAAAAGTATAGGTAATTATGGAGGCCCCTACATTACAGTTGGGGGGTTCACGGTTGCAGGCTTGGAGCTTAAAGGTCGGGATTCAGCGCCGAGGCCTTCAATCAGGGTTTTGGGGCGATGGACGCCTATAGGAGAAGCCAGAAAGTTGGAACTTGGGTTTAGGAGGATTAGTGCTAGGATCCCTTGTGCTTTACCTTAAGGGCATGGGAACAATCATGCTCCAACTTTCTGGCATCTACTATAAACCCCAAACCCAAACTCTCCTGAAACCCGGATTCCTGAACCCCAAACCACAAGTCCGGGGACCACTCTGGCAAAGGAATTCAGGGTTCGGGATTTGCGATTGAGGGTCAAGGCTGTTGTGTAGTGCGGGCAACATACGGGCTACTGTGCAACATGCATGATTGTAACATGGAGCACAACGGACTAGTGTTGCTACTTGTCAGGCATCCATGTTAGCTCTATGAATTGGGGTGTCCCCTTCAAGCCTCCAAAAAATTTCAGCACTTACATATCCACAGAGCCCCACGCAAGGGAAAAACTATGTATGCATGTATATATGTACATATATATATATATGTGTATATATATAACGAATGTATACACACATGCATTTATGAATACATGCATACATACATACATACATACATACATAAATACAGAACTACATACATATACTTATACACACATATAATATATGTATATATATATATACATACATATATACATACATGTACATTTGCAAAAAAAAGAAACAAAACAAAACAATAACAACATGAGACACGCCACATACACACTGTCCTTCGACTTTGTGGCCGGGCCCAGTCTCTTTAGGAGGTAAGATTTGGGGGACCCTTGGGGATGTAGGGTTGAGGGTTTAGGGTTTAGGGATATGGACCTTGTCAATAAAGTTCCGTCCTCTTTATTCGAAGGAAACCAAAAACCGTAAGCCCTTTTAGAAAGTTATAAGTAGGGATAAGAAGGGTCCCCTTTAAGCGGTCTCCCTAATACTACCTAGGACTGATAAGTTTCAGGAGTGCACTGAGTTTAGGAACTTCCGCAGTGACCTCTTCAGGCGGTAGCGTGTGGTACCCGTATTCCATCCGTCAGCCTGAAGAAGGATACCCCGAATTGAATGAACACACGTTCTGATGATGGAACTATTTGGGTTGAAGGCTTCACCTTCACGTTCTGGCCTCAAGCTTGCAAGCCGCCTTTACCGAATTGCAACACAAGACTTCCAGACAGTACGCTTCAGGGTTGGGGGGCGCCATCGTGCTGTTGATGGGGCTACGGGTTCCTCGTGGTGTGATGGCTAACGAGTTTCGGGTTTTGGGTTTAAAGGTTGAAGGTTTAGGGATGCAAGCATTGACCAAAAGACTAAAATCTGGCCCGCCTTCAACTGCCCGGACTCAGGAACCCTCAAACTTAGCCATACTTCTAAGATTCTAACTGATTGTAAAATAAAGCGCCTACATAACACAACCAGAACACCTATGTAAAAACATATGTTTTCGACAACGATATAAGGCCATATACACGCCCACAAAGGAACAGTTGCGCAGTGGGATTTCAATATCCGTAGGCAGCCCCTACGCCCTAAACACTAAACCCCAAACCCGACCCTACGCCCGAGCTCGACCCCCCTGTCCCCTGGATGCTTCCGACTCACTCCGGGCAAGAGGACGGTAGCCGAATGTGCATGACATGCAGAGCCTTGGTTCCGGGGCTTACAGTCTACAGTCTAGAATGTTGAAGGTTTATAGGGTTCTATAGATTTTAAACCCCTAAGCCCTGAACTTCCTGAACCCTAAAACCTACAGGGTTCTGGGTTTAGGGCTTTGTAATGAGACACGCTAGCTCAATTTAAAGGTTTGGGGGCTTCTGGCTCCGGCAAAACCCGGGAAAGATTAGGTGCCCGGACGGTTTGTGGTTTAGGGTTCCGTTTGAAAGATGCAACTAAGGGTTTGGGGTTTAGGGGATTAGGGTGCGATATAAGGGTCGAAACGAAGATTCATACTCTTCAATCATAGGCCCTATATAGATGCACTCTTCACCCCGCCTCAAACTTTGTTTATTTTTAGTTTCTGAAGTTCCTATGCCAAGCCTATGCTACCCGTGCCTTTGTTACCGCGAACAACTTGCCGGGGGATTCTCTTGTTTTGGAGCCTTATGTGGGGGACTTACCTTTTCTTTGGCGAGGGCCAGATTTCTTGTTTAGAAGGTTCGGGGAGCTCCGCCCTTTATTCTTCAGCGATTGCTCTTTTCCTGTTTCTTGAAAGGTAAAGGCGAAGGTCAGGGTCTGTTTCCCTTGCAAGAGAGGAAGGAGGTCTCTTCTTGCCGACTGAGGGGTAACTGCCATCAGTGTACCAATGCGATGTCTACCCATAAACGAAGGTTTTTCGTGCTACTCAATGTGCCACATACGTGCAGACAACTTGGTCGGGCGATCAGTATACAAGCACCCAGTCTGTGCACAAGTGACCACTTTCTGTGTGTGTGTCGGCTTGATACATAACTGAGAATACAAACCTGGCATACGGAAACACAGTTCCAGCTGGCAAATAGACCGGTTTTAGGTGGCCACCCGGCCACACCCCAGCCCCCCCCCACCCCACCTCTAAATCCCAAATTCAATCCTCAACTTAAAATCCTAAACCCCGAAACCCTAAACGCCCTAAGCCCTGTAACTTCACTAAGCCCCGAATGCCAAATCCATAGTCAACAGCATTCCTTATGGTTCCTTACTAGAATCATGCTAGACCGCCCGAAACCAATGCAAAATTAGTAAGGACCCTGTACCAAGCACTCCACCATCAAGCAAAGACGCGTCTGGCCATACCCAAATGTAGACTCTCCAGATGGGCATGTCTCGCACATGGGGCCTTCTTCAGGGCAAACACACAGCTTGCCAAGATAGGGATTCAGGAGCCCTAAAACCTAAACCCTAAAAAGTATACGGGTTCTTGACGTTGTTGAAGAGTCCAGGGCCTATGCTTTGCGGCTAGGGGCTCTGCGCCTCTTCGAGGTTTCATGATTGAATGCAAGGCATGGGGCCCAAGATTTGTGATAGAAACCCTAAACCCTAAACAGGGTTTAGGGTTTACTGTTTAGAGCTTACAGTAACTTGAAGCAAAATAGTCCGAGCTGCTGACCCCCAAATACCACGTCAAAACGACGCTCGAGTTCTAGGTGCGTAAAACTTGAGGCTAATGGGCTACAAATCAGATGGCTGGTAACCTAGTATCTAGTTATAACTGGGGCCTTAGCGAAAGATTTGATCCTTCAGCCGCCAAAAGGGCATGGGGCTTTAGGGCCTTTAGGGCTTTAGGGTTTTAGGGTTTAGGGCTGTAGGGTTGCAGGGTTTCGGGTTCAACCCGAAAGCAAGATCCCAAACTCTGGAGACCTTTGGGCGATCGCGGGTGAAGCTGATGCTCGCAAAGGAACAAAAACGCACTTAGAACCCTGCTGTTTATGGTTTAGGGTTTAGGGGTTAGGAACTTGAAGATAAGTTGATGTTAACGGTGAAACCTTGCGAGATTCCGTGAGTTTGAAGCTCCTTTCCGGCTCTCGGGTGAAGCTTACAAGGATGGTCCTTACACCAGGGTTTAGGGTTTAGGGTTTAGGATGGTCCTTACACCTGTTATAGTAAGAAGTCATGAAGACATATTGTACATTGAAACGTATGCCACGGTACCACAATCGGGTTCGTGCATGACGTACATCTGCACAGAAACAGTACAAACACAACGTAGCTGTCCAGCGCTGTTCCATGGCTCAACCTCCACACATATCCGTAAACCCTAAACCCGAAAACCCGTCGGCTTCGAGATTTTTGTGAACAGCGGCAGAGAGTTTCTCGCGGGGTCGAACTTTGCTTTCTGGGGCTCAAGACCGAAACAAAGCTTTCGGGCTTGTGGGGCTTTGGTCCGGGGCTAAAACGGGTTAGCTAGGTCTGAACCATAAGCTCATTAGGCTAAGGGTTTATGGCTAAGGGTTTAGAACTTGCATAGGGTTTATAGGGTTTTAGGGGTTTAGGGTTTAGGGGGGTTGGGGTTGAGGGTTTGGGGTTTAGGGCTTTAGGGGTTTAGGGTTGGGAAAGCAACCCTTACGGGAACCCTAGTTTCATTGCTATTCAGAAGCCTAGGATGCATCGGCCTCCGACCGGGCCCTCACCTTTCTCGTAGAACCCAGGAAGGCATTCCTAAGAGAAAGCGGTGGCACGAGGCTGTGCCCAAACCGAGGGAGGTGGTATTAGGGTAGACCTGACCAAGCGCAACGATGTGTCACCGAGTTTCGTTACCGCAGCTGCTTTTTCTGAAACGTAAGCTTAAATAAACTATCCAGTTCTGCATTCTAGGGTCTAGGTGCATCCATATGTGCTGGTGCATCCATATGTGCTGACCAGAAGCCTTACTAAACCCAATCGCCCAAAACCCAAAAACCCTACACCTATACGTCGAAATACTCAAAAGCCCAACACCCCTGGGCCTGAAATTGTTGGAAGGCTCACCAAGTGGGGCACACAATCCGAAATACAGTAGAAGCCTAAAAGTTGGAAACCCAATAGCCTCAATCCTTAAGAGTAATGTATAGGGAACCCCAGCACTATTTGTCCACAATCCGGTTTCTAAGGTTTTGGGGTTTACGATGCTAAACCCTAAACCCTAAACCCTAAACCCTATTTTGGGAGCCAAGGAAGCCCCTAGGTCACCTAAGCAAAAACCATACGGTTGGGATATCCCGTGATTCCCTCTGAACGCAAGCCAAGAACAAGCTAGGGAAACCCCCCACCCAACAGTTTAGGTCAGGGTTTAGGGTTTCGGGTTTAGGGGTGCTAAATACTGATGCGAAGATTTCCGGGACAAGTTGCTTTCCGCTCCGGCAAGTCCCTTAGACTAGACACAGCCTCGGGCTTTTTTTTCACACCCTTGGGATACGCTACAGCAAAGAGGAACGAGTCGCTACTAAGGAGATTGCAGGTTCATTTGTCTTTCTGTTTGCTTTTCAGATAACAACAAAACAACTATATAGACAGATATGTATGTACATATATATATATATATGCAGAAAAACATATACATTATTATGTGTATAAATCTATATATATATATAAATATATATATGCTCACGCCCCCCCCCCCATGATCCACCCGAGCCCCCTTTTTGAAAGCAGTAGATTATGGGACGTGGGCACCCTCGGATGCGAAAACATCGGCAGGGATCAAATTTCCCCAAAATTCCTGAAGTCTGAAATGCGAAAACATCGGCAGCAGGGATCAAATTTCACCGAAATTCCCAAAATCTGAGCAACTATAGCCCAGCATTCCCCATAGATGCCAGGATTTTAGGAATTCAGGTGAAATTTGATCCCTGCCAATGCTTTCGCATTTCAGGCTTCAGGAATTTTGGGG
>CAJNDV010030997.1:45808-63504 GCA_905221635.1 Symbiodinium sp. CCMP2456 | reverse complement strand
TGTAGATTATCTCTGTCTATATATATATATATGTATATATGTATATATATATATATATACTCCTTCATGAAGGGGTAGCGGGACCTCTGGAAGGTTAAGTTTGGGGTCTAGTGGTCTAGGGGTCTGGGATTAGGGTTTGGAGTTCATGGTTTGGGGTTTAAGGGAGTTCTAGGGCTCTGAAGCTGAAGTTCAGGGTATCGGAGAAAGGCTCGCGTCGGGGTCTGAACTGGTTAGCAACACCCTTAAACCCTAAACCCTAAACCCTGAGACCCTAAACCCCTACACCCCTACACCCCTAAACACCTAAACCCTTAAACCCTAAACCCCTAACCCTAAAACCCAAAACCCCTAAGCCCAAAGCCCCTGAAACCCTTAAACCTTAACCCTTCCTTCGGCTTTTGTGCTGTAGACTTGGGTTGAAGCGCCCCCCTGAACCCTCAGTCGATTTCTTGAGGCCAGTGCGTTCGGATTTAGGGCTCCAGGGTTTAGGTTGTCGTTCAGGTTTGGGGCTCAGGGTTTCGGGCTTAAGGTTTTTGTTGCGGTTTTTGGTGGTTCAGGGTTTAGGGGCTTAGTCTCGAAACCCTAAACCCTAAACCCTAAACCCTAAACCCTAAACCTGATTAAGGAACCCTTGCCCGATAAGCCCTCAAAAACGTAGAGCTCATACGAAAAACTCGTGGTAAGGACCCCGGGTTGCTTCATCAGGTTCTCAGAGTATACGATTAAGGGTACTAGGGCTCGAAAACAGGGTTCCCTTTAAAAGGCCTCCTATTTCGGGCTCGGCAGGCTAGAATGGTGCACGGACTATAAGGGCCGGTTCGTCCTTGTTCACATGAAAGGCTTCCATTTCCTGCATCGGCACATGCAGACAATGGTGCACGAAATATACCTATAGTCTCCATTGTAGTTCCACCAATTATATATTGAGGAATTTGTAAGGTATCCCCAAACAAGAACTACAATGGAGACTATAGGTAAGGGCCCTTATTGCCCACATGATCGGCTTGCATTCGAACTCGCGGCACGAACGACGTGGCGTCCTCGGAGTGCAGGTTCTTATGACCCAGCCGTTTGCCCGAGCTTTGACTTTATACTCCCTAAACCCTAAACCCTAAACCCTAAACCCTAAACCCTAAACCCTAAACCCTAAACCCTAAACCCTAGCACAGAAAATGGTGGAAGCTGCTCCACAGCTTCCGGCCTTGTGACCTCCGGATCCAGCGGCATGTTAGAGTCTGTTGCAGCCTAAACCCTAAACCCTGAAACCCAGGGTTTAAGGTTTAGGGTTTAGGGTTTAGGGTTTAGGGGGTTTAGGGTTTAGGGTTTAGGGTTTAGGGTTAAATGCTGAAACCCAAAGCCCTAAACCCTAAACCCTGAAACCCTAAACCCTAAACCCTGAACCCTAAACCCTGATACCGTAAACCCCAAAGGCTGGGCAGGACGAAGGTTCCTCCTTGCAGAGCGTAGTTGCGGTTGATGGAGACGAAGAAACCATGTCAAGAGGGCCGGCAAGAGGGCCGGTTGTCGGTGTCCCAGCAACAGCAGCTGTCAGGGGTTTAGGGTTTGAGAGTGATGGCAGTGCAATGTCTTGAACCTCCTGGAGAAACCCTAAACCCTGAACCCAAATCGCCTAAGCCGTAAGCCCTTAGACCCTAAACCGTACAAAGTCGTGAATCTCCGAGCCGAAACCGACAATGTAGGGGCTCTGTGGCTTCAAGTTGAGGGTTTGGGCTTTGGGGATTTAGGGTTTAGGGTTTAGGGTTTAGGGTTTAGGGTTGAGGGTTGAGGGTTTAGGGTTTAGGGATTTAGGGTTGTAGGGACTTAAGGGCTAGGTTTAGGGTTCAGCGGCTTAGGATTCAGGTTTTTTATGGTAAGAAAAAAGTGCAGTAGCCTCTGTACTCCATCCAGCCAAGCGAGACCTGCCCCCAAAGACATACACTGGGTCTGGACAGAAAATCTGCTCATAACCCACATCCCGAAAAGCTCAGCTCACTCAGGCCCTTCACTCAGTTTAGAGCTTGGGGACTTAAGGGTTGGGTTCGGGGTTTAGGTTCCTTTCTTAGTGTGATGGGTACATCCTGGGGCCCGGGACCCGAGAGCATATAATATAGGGGCCTTAAGAGTTAGAATAGGGTTTGGGGGCCCACTATACTATAACTATAACAAGGACCCACCATAGTAGTTGTAAGTATGTAGGCCCCTATGTTAACCATAAAACCCGCAACTTGAGCCCAGGTGCGCTTTTGCTGCGTCGATGCCTCAGATGAAAGAGCCTACATGGAGCTCTTATAGGGTTTAGGGTTTAGGGTTTAGGGTTTTTTTTTTTAAGTGCACTAGCCCCTTTGACTCCATCGCGAGACTGGCCAATTCAGGCCTGCACTCCAAAACAAGGCACATCTTGCGAAATGCCCACATGATACTAGGTTCTCTCAGACAGCTCACAACAATCTTCACAGCAAGCTCCCTGCCCAAAGAACCGAGGACTGCTCCAAAGCACAGAAAGCACTCGGGTTTCCCAGAGGCAAAAGCACATTCACACTTCTTGTCACTCACAAGTCCGGAGGAGCAGGGCGGGCAATGCTCAGAGGGGATCCTTCACCGACTTCACCGAGAGCAGCAGACAGGCTCAGTGACGGAGTGCCTGACGACGCTGACCCTCTAGACACCAAAGACGTGGATGAACTCGTAGACAAAGACGTGGACGAACTCGTAGTCAAAGGCCCCGTGGCGGTGGAGTCAAGGGTAGCCACAGTAGCACCTGCCCATTCCACAACCGACCCCACGTTTGGAGAGCTCAGCAAAGAAGGCGTCCGGCTCGACGAAGAGGGACAGCTGGAGGCACTCGACGAGGAGGAGGGAGACCAGCTCGTGGAACAGGTAGTCCATGACGGCGAGGAGGTCCAACACGAGGTCGTAGTCGAACTAGTAGTGGACTCAGCACGTTCTTCATCCGCCACAGGTCCAGCGCCACCGGAGCCAACGAGTGCGGTCTGCTGGGGCCACTGAACCATTTCGGCTTCTTGACCTCTCACGTGTCTCTGTTGCCACCGGACTCATCATTGCAAGTAGATCACCCTCCGGTACAAATCGCGGGCGAGGACGAGGTCGCTCACCGCGGCGACGTCCAAACGTACGATCTCGTGCGTTGCCATGATGCACCAGCGCTGGCAAAGAGGAGCTCGTTGACTGGCCCGTGACAACCTCGTCCTCATCGGCCTGAATGAGAAACAAACTGCGGTCATTTTCCGCATCCCATCGGCCCACAGGAAGATCTCGGTCGAGGCGATGGTAGAGCTGTTCGAGATGTCTTTGCCATACCCTCCTCCTGTAGCCGACAATTGTGTGGGGTTCCTGGCCAGGAAGAGCACGGTCCACTGCGGGAAGAGAAGGTGGCAGGGAAGGCTGCAGGAGAACCATTGGACTATTCACCCAGTGGTGGGGCACAGTTTCCGTCGCGCCAGATCCATGAACTGCCTCCTGTGCAATAACTTCCATGACCTCCGCAGCCATCATCCTGCCATTGAAGGGGACCGCACTGATGGGCACACGAAGCCACTGTAGCGCCTCATCAATCGCCACACCAAGAAGCCTGTCAGAGTGCTGAAGTTGCCTGCGACGGTCATTCAGCCTCCGGATCAAGTCCACTATGTCGACCTGGTTGCTCTGTACCCCCATCCTGTTGATCACATCCCTCACCAGGTCGCACGGCCACGTTGTAGCAGAAGAACTCGACGTGGAGGTGGTAGTAGAGGAGGGTCCATCAAACCAATTCACCCCCATCCCGAACAAGGGAAGGAAGGGGTACTGCACTAACATCAGCTCATCAGTCATGTCTCCCCCTGTATCAGAGCCATCACGTAACACAGGAGTGGTACTGGTGGTGCTGGTGGTGCTTGAAGAGGTCGCAGACGGCTCGCCCCATATACCCATGAGCTCTCCTTGAAGTGCACGTTGTTGTTCTTCTCCGGGCTGGTACGTGCTCGCGGCGGAGGGCAAAGGGCTTGCCACCTCAGACGGGGTAGAGTTGGAGAACGGCTTCTGACACGTACACTTGGCGAGGAGCTGGACGAGGAGGAGGCCTCGTCTTCCTGGTGGCATTCTTCAGCAGGCTCAGGGTGGTTACGAGTAGCGCCATCACCTGACGAGGATGGCTGCTCAGGGAGAGGTGGGGGAGCCGTTCCCAACGTGCGATCCGAAAGGGGGAGGGGCGAGTCAAGGCACTCACTGGGCTGCAAGTGCACCCCGAAGTGTCTCTCCATCGTGGTGACAAACAGGCTTGCATATTGACGAACCCAGGAAAAATACCTCATTCTGTCTTCCTCACGTTGTGGTACTCGTAGAATGGGAAGATATCCTCGCGGACGAAGACGGCGATGTAGGATGCGGAGGATCGCGTCCATGCTTTGCATGCCATCTTCAACACGTTGTACAAGACAGCACAGTGCCCATCTTGCCTCGGGTCCCGATTCGAAGGCATTATGGTCATCGAGGCGGTCCAGCAGCTCCTCGACTCTGGTAAGCGCGTCGTGCGGGACGCCATTCTCCTGGAGGGTGGCGCGCTCAGCACCCGTGAGCTGCATAAATAGCGCCTCCTCGACGTCACCTGGAACTGGAGTAACCACAGGGAAGAGACCGAAGTTGGGCGGGAAATCCAGCACTTCACCCCCTGCCACAGAAGTGGATGTAGAGGTAGAGGAGGAAGACGTCCACGACCATCCGTCATTGCCATCGACCTCGTCCCATGAGTACCAGCCCCACCAGGAGTGCGACTGCCAATTGTTCCATTGACCTGACCACGGGTCCACATCCGTTGCTTCTGTTGGGGCGGGTGGCTCCTGACCGGCATCAACAGGCTGCGCAGGGCCCTCCTGCTGCGACTCATTTCTCTCCCTGGAGCGCTTTTCTTTGTCGCGGATGTAGTTGACAAGCCACGCCGGTTTCCATTTGCCAGCGTAGTAGGCCTCCACGCGCTCCTGCTTACGAAGAAGTCGCTGAGGGCCCATGCCACCCCTGTGCGAGCGTTGTTCCGACGGGGTGCGTTCACGCGCTTGCCATTCACCCCTTGCCCAAAAGCCGACTGTTGGACCTGACGAGGAGTTCGAAGAGGAATGGGCGGGTGCTTCACGGGCAGTGTCATCGCCAGTATTCGTAGAGCTGCCTGCCGTTGTGGAGTCACCAGTGACCACATCCGAGGAACTGCAACGGACAGAGAAGGCCTCTCCGTAGAAGGTGGTTGCCTCGATAACAGCATCGCCATTATGGGAGGACAAGCCCGTCACCACGAAGGGATCATTCTCAGACTCAGTGCCAGTGTCCGCGTTCGTGCTCTCAGCCTCCAGGCGTTCTTGTCGGCGATTCCTGATCGAACCATCGGGATGATGCCATCTGTCAACCCCTGGCCTGGTTTTGTGTCCCCTCCGAGTGATGCCTTCTTCTCCAGCTGCCGGTGTGGTGGAGGAAGAGCTCGGAGTCAAAGTGCAGGATGACGAGGGCTGTCGCATGGAACACAACGGCGATGTGAACGACGAGGGATCGCGGCCGGCTGGACGACTAGCTCCTTGAGAACGATGTCCATATAGATCACGGTCATCGAGGAGTCCAGGTAGCCAGTCATTTCCTACCTCTGTCGTCGCTGTCTCCTCTTGCTGTCTTCCATTGAAGGGCAGGGGAAGGTCCTCTGGGATAGGGGCGAGGCCTTGGAGTACAGTGTCTTCAGGCAGTTCTGAGTGAGCGTGCCACCTTTGTAGTTCTTGTTCTTGAAGGGCAAGACTAACTTCCTCGTCCCAGTCGATCCCGTTGCTACCTGAATTCACCCCTGTGCAAGGCAGAGATGAAGAGTTAGGACTCAAAGAAGACACCCCAGTGGAACTGCAAGGGGCCCAGGGAGGCTGCCAGTTCACCCCCGAAGTAGAGGAAGAGGAAGGTTGTGTCCCCGCTGCCTGCAAACACGAAGATGAAGAGGAGGGCTGTGTCCACGGTGCCGGTAAGGACGAAGAGGAGGAGGAGGTAGGGCCACCTGTCTGACTTGTCGTCCAGGATGACCAGGTGTGCCAAGCATCGGAGTTGGCTGGCATGGCGGGTGTGGACCATTCATTGTCCTCCCAAGAAAGTGCCATCTGCTCCGCAATCTCGCTGTCACTCCAACGTCGCCAATAGTGTGAGGGTGTACTCGGCGAGGCGCCACAAGCTTGTCGATCGTCTCCATCAGGGGCATTGCTTCCATCATGTGCAGGGCCGGCCTTCACGAGGATGAGCACGAGGAGGAGGAGCATCACATTCACCCACACATGAAGAAATCGGCAGGTAGAAGCCATTGCGGAGGACGAGGAAGGGCGCCAGAGGGGAAACGGAAGCACCTCGAACCGGGATAGCGGTGTGCAAGTGCTGCAAGATCAGGGCAACAAGTCTGGTTGGGCACGAAGCTTGCGCATTGCTGTAAAGAAAACTGCCATGGTGTGAACTGTCAACGACCTTTCCGACATGTAAGAACTTCAAATCATCATCATGCAGAGACTGTCACATTGAAAGAGAGAAGCGGCCAGGGACCAGCAAGGGAAAGTGGAGGGGCTACTCGACGAAAGGCCCTTCCATGCTGCAAAACTCAGCCAGTCAAAGATGAGGAGCTTCACAAACAGCAAAGAAAGGGACAATGCCTAGTACCTCAAGGAAAGCTGTCGTCCGCTGGTCCAGCGAATGTCCCACTGCTTGATGTATTCTTTTCTTTCCTGGGCCCATCGATGACGGTCTTGGGCACAGACATGCCACAAGGTGCCATGGGTCTCAGCTAGCTGCCTCTCGGTGCAACTTGCATAAAATCTCCCAGGATGACGCTTGCCAACTCCGCGGCTGAGGGCTTGTTCATTTCTCCACCAATGTGTGTTTCGCCAAAGGAGTGCACGCAGGGGCGGGCTCATTCTGGGGGAATCACTGACAATCTCAACTCTTCTGGCCCAGTGTCCGTGCAACGTGTGCTGAAGCGTCAAAATGCGCTCTGACCATCTTGCTACATGATTGGTATGGAGCCATGCACGTAGAAATCGCATGGTACGAATATTCCAACTCGTCCAACTCTCATCCCCTGCACGTCTCAGGCCAAAGGCACGTCTGCAGGCATGCAGCTGGAGAACGTTGAGACTGTGAAGGTCTGCTGAACTCCAATGCAAAGCACCCCCTATCCAATTAAATTGCGATTCGACGAGGGTGCGCATGATGGCCGTCTTCTGTGTCCACGCACCTGCAGCGCAAAGGATGTCATTGTGAGCGGCAATGGCGTTCCGGGTCCGAGAAATGACATCTCGTGCTTGTTCAGAAGGGTCATCAGAAAGGGAGAAATTCACCCCTAGGACCCGCACTTGTTCACCTTTAACGGAAATCTTGAACTCGCAATCTTGCACCCTAGCCCTTCTTGCGCCAACGTAGTGCTCATTCGCGACAATTTTCGTCTTCTCGGCAGCAAGAAGGAGACCGGCTTGAGAAAGACATCGACCAATAGCGCGAACGCGGCGACAAAGTCTCGCCATCTGCGTCTCTATCAGGAACACGTCGTCCTGGTAAAAGAGCAGATCAAGATCAAGGTCAGCGAAGGGGCGGCCAATGTCACCCCATTGCTTGCATCCAACCAAGTCACTTAGGAGGGCGTCAACAACTAGACCAAAGAGCTCTGCACTTTCAGGAGCACCCTGTTTGATGCCTACATCTGGCTGAAGACTGACAGTGGGACCTCCAGGAACTGCTCCTTGCAACGTATGGCTTCTGAGCTGCAGGAGCATATATCTGAGTTCACTGCTAACATGTCGGCCACGTAGCCTTTGGACGAGAAGCTCTGCAACTTTAGCGCGGTCCACCTTGTCGAACGCACCAGCGACGTCAAGCTTACAGAGGAGAAGAGGTTCCTTCCACTCTCGACAGACGTCACGAAGCCTACCCAGGCAGCCGACAAGGTCAGCAGACTGACGACCTTTTCCGCAGCAGGAGATTTTGGACCCTCGACGCATAAACGGGAGGACCCTGCCACAGACCACACGATTCACGAGTTTGTTGAAGGCCGAAGAGACAGCGATTGGGCGAAGACCTGCAGGGCGACGGGGCGCAGGAATCTTTGCGAGGAGCGCAAGATAACTCGTACTCCAACTGGAAGGCAATTCACCCGTCGACACGATATGGTTGATGAGAGCAAGTAGATCAACCCCAAGAGTAGGATGCAACGCCAGTTCACGTAGGAGATGAACACCGATCCCATCTGGTCCAACTGCGCTTCTGCATTTCATGTGTTGGAGTTCCTCCCAAACCTCGTGCATCTCGAAGGGGGCGAAGGGGCTGACGTCGTTGTCCTGCTCGGCTTGCTGGATGATGTTGTCCAGGTGGTTGTTCCAGACATCAACCTCCCTTCCAGTGGTCATCTTGGTCTCGAGATGATTGCAGATTTCTTCAGCAAGCTGAGACGAAGAGCGGTCCTCCAGCATGGGCCCCACCAGCCTCGGCAGCGTTTTTTCTCATTTTGAAGAAGGCGGTATTGCTCCCAGTCACCCCCCAGGATAGCCGACAATCTCGATTCGCTCCACCGTTTTTTTAGCAAGCTTGCGAAGTTTGTGGGCAGCTTTCCAGTTGGCGGCAAGCTTCGTCTCACGTGCAGTGCGAATGGCTTATTTCGTTTCAATGTCATCCCGGAATGCGCTGGAGGTCCTGGGTTTCGTACATTTCCTGGCGAGATTAACAAGGTCATCTTCATCAATGATCGGCTCCTCCGGCAGTTTCTTGACAACCCAACGAGCTCTTGAGTCATTGTGCCAGCGTCTTTTCACGGGGCCCGTCGCGACGAGAATATCGGCAAAAAGAAGAGCATGATCAGTGCCAACGGCAAAGCGACGATCTGCATCGATGGTGACCGGTTGGAGATGAAGCTGTCTCGCGAAGAGCATGTCAATCTGGCGCCCGCTTCTTGAAGCATCACGAGGAAAATGTGTCGGGGCGCTTTTAAACAGCACTTCAGGTGGTACAGGTTGAATCCCCAAGTGAAGGAAGTCCTCCGCCACGACGTTGAAGTTGAGGTTACCTGTCCCAAGAGCAAGTCCACCCGTGTCCTGTTCATGCCAATGAGGAACTTCGTTGACATCGACGCCGCAAAGGAGAGGGAGGTGCCTATACTTGCTGGGGCAATTGCTCATGAATTCATGGACCGCGGACTGGAACACATTGTTGGTCACCCCTGTGTGGCAGTGTAACGACCCCAAGATCACCCTTCCGAGGCCATGGAGGCGAGTGACGACCCAGATTCCTCGCTCAGTGAAGACTTTATGCACGACCGAGTCAAACTTGTCAATGGCAATGCCGATGCCTGTGCCTCTCCATTGCCGAGCATCGCGGTGATGTATCCAGTGAAACTCCTCCGTGTCCATCTCGCCCCATCCAACATCACCCCGAGGAAGCTCCTGTACAGAAAGAATGTCCAAATCGCATGCAACAATATCCAGAGTTTTAGGGCATTGTCCGGCTAAATTCCATTGTCCAGCCCTTCCCCACCGATGTTTTACACACCCAGTGGGACGATCAACACCATTCTCTAAGAGAGCAGGCCGATCTTGGGGAGCAGAGCTTGGTGTGAAACTGTGGTGCTTGGACCGTCAAAGCTCCAGCTCGAAGGCCCGCTTGGCCTCTGCTGTGGAACATCCAGCGGTGCGTGCAATTGCCGTAATATTCACCCATCCACCTGTCATGACAACCGTTTCATCTTCGCGAGGAGCACGGTGAGAGGCGCTTCCCAACTTCAACGGCCCGCACCAAATGGTGCCTGTATTCCAGTCACAATCGTACATGGAGATTTGATCGTTCACGATCCCTGCAACTCCTCCCGCCTGGGCATTCTGTGCCTCCTTCGCAAGGTGGATGGCGACCCTTCGGATCATGCTGACATGGCTGCTGCGAAGCCGCGCATTCCGGCTTTTCACAAAGCTTGCCCACATAGTGCGTTCATCCCCGTTGGCTTGGGTCGAAGGAAGAACATGTTTGACCTGAGCGAGAGTCTTGACAACCTGCCACATGCGGTTCCTAAGATCACCCTCACGTTCACCCTCACAAAGAGTGAACTTTAGCATTCCGACGGATCTGCGGGGCCCATAAACTGCCAGTCGCTCAACGTCAATGAGCTGTTTCATCTCCTGCATTTGCAAGACGGTGGCCGCCTCCTCCTCAATGATGCTTCGCTTGGTATCTTGGAGCCACCCCCCAACAACGAGTGTACGGCGGTCTTCATCAGAAAGAAAGTCACCCCGGTCAGGTTCAGTAGGAGGAGCAATTCCAGAGTTCACCCCCGGGGCAGCAAGGTTACGCTTGTTGCCATCTTTCTTACGCGCAAGGAATTCAGCCCAGGGGTCAGCAGGGCCGGCTCCAGGAGCATGAGCAGGTGCGGGCACGTTCGTCCCAGGGGTCTGCAGCTCGTCGATTCTAACCTTCATGTTCTTGACTTCAGAAGCGAGATTCTCAAGCGAAGTGGAAGTCTCCTGAGCAACTTGTCGTTGATGGATGATGTCTTTTTCCGCAACTGTGGTGCGAGCTTGCAAGTCATGGATCGCATTGGAAGAACTCGACTGTGCTGCTTCGACTTTCTCAAGACGTCCCTGAAATGATCCCCAAGCATGCCTCATGTCGCAGACGTGACTGGAGAGCATAGCACGAAGTTCTCTAGCAGTGATAGGAACATCCTCGGACTTGCTGGGCCTTTTTGAAGGGCTGCCAAGAGGGTCCTCGTCATCACTATCCGGCACGGCACGAAGGCGACCATCACCTGGTGGGGGACCTTCGCGCTTTCTCTTCTCCTGCTTCACTTCCACTTTGCACTTGGTAGCGTCAGCGAGGAACGGGTCAGGGCCGATGTCGATCCGCTCATCCTCATCGTCGGCAATCTCAGTAGGGGAGCCAATGTCGACTGCCATACCAGAGTGCTCCAATTGAGTCGGGTCATCATCCGCCATTGAAGATCTCAAAGACGCCGAAGAAGGTCACCCCAAAAGGGCAAAGAAAAAGAAGAGCAAAGACGAGCAGGGCCTCAAAGGTGAAAAGGACGAAGAAGTAGAAGACGAAGTAGATTCACCCCCTTTTGGCACCCCACAAGTATCAAAACCAGCAAGGAAAGAGCCGCGTGCCAATGCCGATCGTCCCCCACTCGCACACTTAGAGAATCACCACGAAGTCGCCCAGCAGAACCTGGTAGCCAAAGAGGAAGTCGGTAATGCCCAGCGACGTCCTCCCGGAGAAGCAGGTAGCTCAGAGAGCGCAGGATCGTGTAAAAGACACCCCAGTCAAAGATCAAGGAGCAATGGCCCGGACGGACAGGGAAGGGCAGCGGGGACAAACAGGAACCAGAAGTTTGAGCACATCAGCTTGAGCCAAAATGGCTACGGCTCAAGCTGATGTGCTCAAACTTCTGGTTCCTGTTTGTCCCCGCTGCCCTTCCCTGTCCGTCCGGGCCATTGCTCCTTGATCTTTGACTGGGGTGGGTTTAGGGTTTAGGGTTTAGGGTCTAGGATTTATCCCCATCCCCCTGAAAGGTAAGCAAAAAAGTTGGAGTTCCCTAACAAAAAAATACACCACTACCAGAAAACGCCACAAACTAAACAAGTCCCAAAGAGCCGCGTGGCGATGGCCCTATAGCGCGCACTTCGGGTTTGACAGAGGGAGGTAGTAGACTGTATGAGTTAGTTTCAATACCCTTTAGAGGGTTCCCCCTTAAGGGGTGGAGGCACTGTAAGTTAGTACATGGGTGGTTGTCAAAATGATGGTCCCTTTTGGGGTCCTTAGTATAATTCGGCACTTATTATTTCGGGTAACCAAAAAGGGACCCTAATTTTGACAACTACCCACATGGGTCTTAGTGTAGGCACCTTTATAACTAAGACTAGGCTTTCGGGGCATATTTCATGATGCTCATCAGAGGAACCCTGAAGGCATTAAAGCCACCAAGAGCTCGAAACACCCGGACTGAACTTCCGAGTCCTAAACCCTTGCATGTAAGGCTTAGGGTTCAGGATTTCGGGTTTAGGGTTTGGTTGAGGGATTTGGGTTTAGGGATCAGGAATTGCGGGTCCAGAATTTAGGATGATGATACCCAAAACCCTGAACCCCAGACCCTAAATCTAAACCACCTCGACGATCGATCCTAAAACTAAGCCCGAAACTAAACTTACGCCAAATCCGACTCCCGACAAAGCCCGAAAAAGCTCCTGGTCAGAACCTTAGGGTTCAGGGTTACCGATTTAGGGTTTAGGGCTCCTTGTAAAGGGTTCTCAAGCGGCTTCTTTTGAGCGTGATTTCAAGAAAATGGGGGGGGGGGGTATATTGTACTATCGTTCTCATGTGGAAGCCTAAGGAATAGCCTTGGTATGTATTAATCCTGAACCCTAAACAGTAAACCTTAAACCTAAAACCCAAAACCGTAATTTAGTAATAACCCTAAACCTTAACCCCAAATAGTAACTATTGGGCTCCTAGATTATCCTGAAACTCAAGGCAGCGCCGCTCAAGGCAACCGATGCAAAGACCCTGCCTTTGCAGACTTCTAGTAGTTTAGGGCTTATGGCTTAGACAACAGTTAAAACTGCATACAACAGCAGGAATAAGGAGGACAAAGCTCCAGGACTTGTGCGGCAAAGTGTTTGCTATTGAAGCTATCGGAATTTGCCTTAGGGCCTCCTGGGTTTCGAGGCATATTGGGCAGTGGTATTAGGTGAGTTTAGGATTACACAAGGGCCTAAACTCTACACTAGTTAATTAGTCAGTATTCCGACCGCTATACTATGGATTCCGGATATCTGCTGGTTTAGGGTTTAGGGTTTTGTGGTACTTGCCATCACTGACACGGGGGCCAAGGGCACCAAGTACCGCTGCCCAGATCCCTGGGAGGATTTGTAAAGTGGTTGGGAGCACTTTCAATTTCGGGAAAGCTTGATTCAGACTGCACAGGCACTAACTGTAAAATCTGCCGCCAACAATTTGATGTTGCCGACCCTAGAGACCCTAAACCTTCAACCCTGGAAGTCCTAAAACGTTAAAACCTCCAAGGAGCCTATATAAAATCCTGAAGTAAAGCTTCGACCCTAAACCATCCTAAGTCCTACACCCTACCCAAAGACTTGAGAGGAACCTTGATAAAGTCCTCACCGGTTGACCCTAAACAGCCCTAAGGACGTCAAAGCAGAGTGGCAGTTCCTGTCGGTCACCAGGCGGACAGCCTCGCAACCCTAGACGCTTAATACAGCTGGAAAAGGGTTTGGGGTGGTATACAATAATAACATAATTATCATACTGTAACAATCTGTCCATGATATAGACCCTGCATTAACTTAAGGACTTTAAACTCTGGTAATTATGGTATATTCTGTAATATGCATAATGCATGATTTAGATCATCAGCTGTAATATTCAAAAGGAAAGGCATGGAACCCTAAACTAAAGCCTTGGTGTAAGTCTAGAGCCTAAAGGTTCGGGGCTTTTGGTTTAGGGCTCAAACTCGCCCGGAAGCCCAGCAGCCTTGCATGATGAGTGCGATTGCAAACCAGAGATTTCGGGTGAATTGTCCCTAAGGCTCCATGTGCCCATATAGTATACACATTGGCCCCAAAGTAGTACCTATATAGTGACTACTTTAAGGCCTAAGTATATACTATTTGGGTACATGGACCCACAGGGTGTTTTCGGGATTAGAGTTTGGGTTTTGGGCTTGAAACGTCACTCCAGACTGTCCTGTCCCGCACATGGAGGACAGGGGAAATTCAGCTGTACGGTAAGACTGACTATAGTGATTTCAGGCTCCGATTTCGACTTCTGTAAGCCGACTGACTACTCCAAACAGATACCAATTCCACTTCGCACGCTTCAGGCAGTAGTACCTGAAACCCTGAACCCTAAAGTCTATGTTTTGCGGCCTGTTGTTCAGAGCTCACCCCCTAAAACTTTCGCCTTGCACCCGAAATAAACCGTACAGTCTTGAAAAGAAACGACTCAAAGCCGCCTGGAAAACGAAGCCACATGCCGACCCGAGGCAAACAACCACAATTTGTAGTAACACCCCTGGAGCAACCTTAGCTCAATCCGTGGAGCCATGCAGCAGTATGCAAACCACAAAACCTGAAGCCCAAATCCCTAACTCTAAGCACCCTGAGGACAAACCGATGTAATTGAACACAAGCCACGACACCACCGACTATATGAAGTCACCGAGCCTCGCCGTGCAAGATCGGTATGCCAGTCCTGGGGGGTTTAGGGGTTTAGGATTTAGGGTTTAGGGTTTAGGGTTTAGGGTTTAGGGTTTAGGGTTTAGGGTCGGGGCTGTGGGTTTAGGGATTAGGAGATCGCGGATCAAGTCAGCATAACCTGCTCTAGGGAGACGGCATGCCCCCATCGCTATCGTCTGGCCCGTGTGAAACGACACAACAAGCGAAGCACTACGGTTGATGGTGAAAATCCTGCATTACCCGTAAGAAGGAATATACCATAATTCGCATAGTTTAGGGTCCTTAAGGTCATGTAGGGTTTATATCATCGACAGTATTACTTCGACTACTACTGCTACTACTACTACTACTACTACTACTACTACTACTACTACTACGGTCGGTAGTATGACCTAACCCCTCTATGAAACCCTACCTAAACTCCCAAAAACCCTACCGTTTTGAGGACTTGGATAAGGAAATTATGCTAACAGCCCCAAAAACCTACCCTGTTTGAGTGCAGTGATAAGGAAATCACGCTCAAATTGTGGCGTGGAGGCCGTGATCGGCCAGGCCCTAATATCAGTATGGTATATGAGATCATAGTACCGTATAGTGTAGTACAGTATAGTGTAGTACAGTATAGTGTATGATAGTATAGTATAGTACCGTATCGCATAGTATAGTATAGTATAGTATAGTATCGTAATGTATTGTATAGTTCAGAATAGTATGCACAAATCTAGCATCATATACTACAACTCAGTATAGTATAGAAAAGTGTAGTATAATATACTATGATAACAACATAGTACAGCGTTGTATCATTGAATTCAATCGTATAATACAGTACAGTATCGTGTAGTATAGTATAGGATCGTATAGTAAAGTGTAGTATAGTATGGGATAGTATAGCATGGTTTAAAGATGTTTAAAGTTAAGGGCACACTGACCGCTACCCCAAACCCCTAAACCCTAACTTTAGGGATCACTTTATCGGTCTAGGGTGTAGAAAGCCTTTGAGGGATGCCCGCACTCGCTGCGGAGCTTGAACTGCAATGGAAACCAGTTGCGTAGGGTTTAGGGTTTTGGTAACTCGCGGTTCAGTTTAAAGCTCTAAGCCCTAGCCCTAACCTTAACTCCTAAAAACCCGAAGCCCCAAAAACCCAAAAGCCCGAAGCCCTTGTGGGGTTTAGGACGTGCAGCCGAGCGTCACATCTGTGTCCCTCAAGTCTACGACTGTCGGGGTCGAATACCAGCTCTCTCCCATGGATCTCAGGGTCGATCGGGCTCGGTGTTCGGGAGTCTGTTTTGGGCTTAGGGTTTAGGGTTTAGGGTTTAGGGACTTAGGGGGTCAGAGTTTAGGGTTTAGGGTTCAGTGATTCAGAGTTTAGGATCTATAGTTAGGGTTTAGGGTTGAAGCAGTTCAGGAAGTTCAGTTCCTTTCAAGGCTGAACAGCGCCTGTCAGAAAGCTTCGCGATGCGTCTCTTCGGCTGTCCAGTCTTGTCTGTCAAGATTTAAGCCTTCAAAAACTGGACTAGGCTTTTGGGTATAATATAGTTTGGGGTTTAGGGTTTGGGGAATAATAATTATATTGGAACAGAACAGAACAGAACAGAACAGAACAGAACAGAACAGAACAGAACAGAACAGAACAGAACACAAAGAACAGAAATTAACATGACTACACTCAAGGGTAGGAAGCATTACCCCTAAGCCCTAAACCCTAAACCCTAAACCGATTACCCCCAAGCTCGATCCCCGACAACTTTTGTCTCCGAAAACCCTAAACCCTAAACCCTAAACCCTAAAACGCTTCCAAGCTGCAGCCAGTAGTACACAACCGCATTGCTCAGGTTGACTAGCCGCATACCTGGGGTTTAGGGTTTAGGGTTTAGGGTTTAGGGCTAGTGCAGGGCTGCTGCTCACCAAGCCGGCAACAAACCCTTACTGCAAAAAGCTAAACAAGCCTGAACCTCCACGCCGAACAGCAAACACTAACACACAACAATTCCTAAATTCCTGCATGTCCGATGCACTTCACTAGACCTCCATGACGACTTCTGGGGATAGGGCGTGGGACTGGAATATACGGGAGATAATGATTCGAAACGGTCTTCGGTTTTAAATTAAGCTATCTAAGTATAAGCATAATAAGGCAGCACTACGATATAGTAGTGACTACTTTGCAGGCTTCTACACATGTAACCCAGAGGGTCCAAGTCCTCAACTGGTATATACTTTGGCCTTAAAGTAATCCCTATAATTATAGGTACTTTGGGGCCAAGGTATATACTATATGAGTATTAAACTCTATAGAACCCTTATAGATCCCTTTACAGGAACGCTAAAAGGGACCCTGAAGGGTAATCTGAGCCTGTACCGCAAGTCTCGGGCTGATAGCTTAGGGTTTAGAGCTTCGTAGGAGAATCCCTGCACCACTGATCTAGGGGCCTAAAGAGTTACCAATACTAATTTTGGGGGTTCCTTATTATGGTTATTCTTATAGTATAATATACCCCAAAACCCCATTCTAATCATTAAGGCCCTAAGGCCCCTATATTAACCCATCTACGATCAACCCATGGCCCCTGGCCCTACGGTATATTTTTGCAACGAGATCACTGACCGGAGGCTTGGTCGGCATGGACACGATCTGTGCCAGGGCATGAGGCAAGCCCTAACGCTAGACCGCACCTGAACCCAAAACCCTAAACCCTGAACCCTAATCCCTAAATCTATGAGACACACTTAGGCTGGAACTGTGGAAACCAGACTGCCCTGAGCCACAACCAGAAAACAACAAACAACCAGCCGCAAGAGCAGAAGTACCACGGTTCGGGTGTTAGGGAGCTGGCGGCGAGCTTCGGCACTCTAAGGACAGAGTCTTGCACGGATTCGGATACCGGCCAGGTCTATAAAATCCTGACCCGTGCGGAGCCACCCTGAATTCTAAACCCTAAACCCTGAACCCTAGACCCTAGACCCTAAACCCTAAACCCTAAACCCTGAACCCTAAACCCTGAACCCTAAACCCTAAACCCCAAACCCTAAGTGCTGTATCAGCTAAGTCTCAGCTCTGATCTTTTGGGGTTGGTAGGAGCAGAGGCAAGGTGAAGGGGGATAGGTTTAAGGCGTCTACCCAGACCTTGCAAAATGACTGGGTTTAGGGTTTAGGGTTTCGGGGTTGGGGTTTAGCGTTTTAGTGTTTAGCGTTTCTTAATCATGGAAGATACCTTAAACCATATTCGGGGTCCTATTGGAACTTAAGTATATATTCCTTCATCAAGGGATATTGGAAGCTCTGGGGACCCTCTCAATAAGGTCCCGTCTAAGAGAGCCATAAGGAGGGTTAAGAAGGTTCCCCTTTAAGGGGTCTCACTCATGCTACCTAAACCCTTAACCCTAAACTGTAAACCCCTAAACCCTAAACCCCCAAACCACTATGAAAACCCTAAACCCTAAACCCCAAAACCCTCAACCTTAAACCC
>CAJNDV010030997.1:12663-31424 GCA_905221635.1 Symbiodinium sp. CCMP2456 | reverse complement strand
ACTTTCCGGGGTGGTTTTGTGTCGGTATTTTCGGGGTTCTGTCTTTTTTAGGTATTTGGATAAACTTTTATTGGTAAGGGTCTTGGATAACATGTGTAGTGCCCTTGTTCATGGTGATGGTTGCTTGGTGATGATGTTTTCATGGTGATGATCACTAACAGTGCAAAGCGATATGTCACGTTTCGGGCTTCGGGGCTTAACGGTCCAGGGGTTTAGGGCCTACCCTATAGTCGTCCTGAACCCTTCGCCCGGTCGTAGGTTGGCCCAGCAGGGGGCGAGTGCGTGTGCCTGCGACCACGTCCTCCTCCTGCTGTCGTTTCGCTCGTTATGTGTTCGTTTCCTCCAGTGGTTGACTTGAAACTTGAAAATCGCAGCATGAGGCTGCCCGCGAAACAGAACGTCATCAAGCCCCCACCCCCACCCCACCCCTTCCCCCCCCAAAGAGCAAGCAGAGCATATGACGGAAAACGGCACAGACAGAAAAACACAGAAAGTGCAAAGCGCGGGATAACAGCAAACAGGGTTTCCGACAGTCAGGAATACAACACGCAGGCCACGTTTTTCGAGCTTCGGACCAAGTCGCAACCAAAAACGAACGACAAAAACTCACGTGAGTTTTCGTATGTTTTTGCAAGCGAGCGGAAATGAGACAGAACTTTCGGCTACGAAGAGCGCAACATCTGGAAAAGTGCGAAAACCTCGCGCGGTGTTTCCAAATGAGGAAAAACAGCACTGAAAGAGAGGGGCATGCAAAAGCACATAAACAACAGCAAAACCAGCCCGGCAAGTGAACCCGCTAAGCTAAACCCTAAACGCTAAGCCCCAATGAAGGGACTTCCCTGTGTTGGTTCTCAATGAGAAACCTCAAGTTTTAGGGCTTGAGGGTTTAGGGGTAATAGGGCTTTAAAGGTTTGTGGGATAGGGTTAACATTTATGGGGTTTAGGGTTCGTAAAAAGGTTTAGGGGTTTGGGCTGAAGGCTTAAGATATAGGGTTGGTTGTGTCTTTTCTTACAGTTGAAGTGACTCTTTTACGTCTGCGCGAGGGCTTTGTGTCTAGGGTTCAGGGTTTAGGGACCCGACAGCTCTTACAAAATTCGCTTCGAAACCTTTGACACATCACACTTGCGAACCTGGCCCCCTGCTTGCGAGCCTGGCCCCCCTGCTTGCGAGCCTGGCCCCCCTGCTTGCGAGCCTGGCCCCCCTGCTTGCGAGCATGCGCGGCTCAGGGTTTAGGGTTTAGGGCTTAGGGTGAACAGAGGGCGGCTCCCCTCCCCACTGAGCATGGAATGCACCACAGCACAGATATGTGTTCCAGCTTATTTTGTTTCTTTTTAGTCCAGCTGCCGAAATTGCTGCTGTGCGCCGCATTCTTTAAGTAACCACCAAAACTGAGCCCGATACCCGGCATCTCATTCTCAGAATCCGAAGTTCTGATCCTAAAGCCCGTGGCTACAACGCTGAAACTCCAAACACATGCCCCGACCCAGAACCGGACCCCAAAAAAGTCGATCCCTCAAGAAAGTGCCTATCAAGTTCCTTTGCAGTGCATGGTCCCAAACTGAAAGTGGTTCAACTTTTCGCTAAACCCTAGGGTTTAGGGTTTAGGGTTTAGGGTTGTGGTTCAACTTTTCGCTAAACCCTAAACCTTGAACCCTGAACCTGAACGGGTTTAGGGATTAGGGTCTAGGGGTTCGGGTTCTGGAGCCGCGCCTGCGCAGCACTGGGCATGGCTCGAAGGACATTGATTCGTCCGCCGGGAAACTGGCAACCCATGGCCTGTCTTTGGGTTTTTTTTGGGGTTTAGGGTTTAGGGTTTAGGGCTTAGGCTTAGAGGTTTAAGGGTTTAGGGCTTCGGGATTTAAGGGTTTAGGGGTTTAAGGGTTTAGGAGTTTAGGGGCTTAGGGTTAGGGTTCATGGGCTAGCGCGCTAAACCCTCAACCCTGTCTTTGCAAGAAAAATGGCTTTGGGGATTTAGGGTTCCCATTATGAGGCGCTCATAAGGGGTCCTAAAGGGGTTTAGGTTTAGGGGGTGAAGGTTTCTGGGCTCAAGCTAAGGGCTCACAATGTCGTTTGCGTACATCACATATAGCGCTATAAGGCTCAACAACTGCTCGGAAGGGGCTGCAGAGAAAAGCATTCCCTTGCAGCTGTGCTGAGGCGTCTATATAAATACAGCTTGGTGCCGATCGGCCCCAAAAGAGCGGAGGAAGTCAGGGCCTGACCTATCTGAATCCCTGTTCATCATATAGGAGCCCTAATGATTAAAATATGGTTTGTTCGGGGTTTAGGGCTTGATGAGAAGAGTAGGGTTGGGTAGCACATCAGGGGATACAATTACTGACCATTCAGACACCTCTGTTGGCTTGTTGCTTAGCGGAAGCATTATAGGGCTGAGTGAGGGCCCTTTACATATTGGAATATAGGTTGTTTGGGAGGAGGTATGTTCTCGTATACCTCTATCAGCCCTGGAACTAACATCTTCAACCCACACCCTCAACCAAAGTTTAGGATTAAAGGGTTTATAAATAGGGCTTCGAACCAAAGCCACAGCGTAGCTTTTGTTGCTGTACGCCTTCTCCGCTCCTTCAAAAGCAATCCTGGACCAAGGCGAATCCATATAGCGGAAACTGCCTCGGAAGCAACCCGTTGGCCACAAAGACACAAACCGCGGACGGTCATCTGCCCACTTCCTCAAGCTCACTGAATGAAAGTTTTTTTATCCCCTCACATAAGAAATAAGAACACGAAAGACCTTCTCAAACCCCAAACCGTAAACCCAAATCCCTACATACATCTACATGTTAAATACCCTAAAACCGACACTGTACCTTTCCCAAACCGGCACGAGTTTTTCTCGAGAGACCAGCCACCTACACAACTGGGTTAAACCCTAAACCGTAAACCGGACTGGGTTCTGGGTTGAGGGTTTAGGGCTTAGGGCTGTAGAAGTTGCATCTTTGCAAGGAAATCTCGTCGGCCTGAATGTCCGACCGCGTGGAGTCCTCCAGATGGGGACTAGACAACTAGACAACGAGGCTGTAGGGTTTATGGCCAGTTTGTGGCTTTTAGGCTTGCAGCCCTGAAAACTTACCAATATCATTCTTAGGGCTCCTTATTAAAACTAAATTGTACTATAAAGGAACCCCCAACCCTATTCTAATTATTAGGCATTTATAATGGTAAGGAGGGGTGTTGGGGTTCTATCGAGTTTTGTAATGTACCTAGTACCCAAACCACCAAAAGTAGGCAAAACCATGGCCCAACACCTTTAAACGGCTCTTATTCTACATACTTTGGGCCTTCCAATGGTCCAGGCAGGGTGAGTTCCTGGTTTAGGGTTTTGGTGCGTTGTAGGTACTGACAAACAGTTTAAACACCTCGAAAACCAGGACCTCCCGAAGTCTACCTTGACCCTGAACTTTAAGCCCTCATGGTTTAGGGTCTAGGGTTGAGGGTTTAAGGGTTTTGGGTTTAGGGTTCATCCCTAAGCCCGAAGCCCAAAACCCTGCTAATGTACGGGCCTTAAAAATTAGAATTGGGTTTTGGGGCCCATTGAACTATAAAACCATAATAAGGAACCCCCAAAATAGTGTTGGTAATTATTTAGGCCCCTATACTACGTAAACCTGAAACCTAAACCCTTCTCACCACGTCTTTTGAACCTCTGCATAGGGCTTGGGATATAGGGGGCCTTAATGTCAGAGTACGGTTTTTACAGGGCGTCCGTAGGGTTTTGGTGCGCATTTTAGTTTAGGGGTTTCTATCTTGGCTCTAGGGGTTTAGGAATTATAGGCCTTCAGAGATTAGAGGTTTCAGGAACATATTACACTATGGATAAGTATGGTCGTGTATGTTGTAGAGACCAGAAGGGGAGATGTTATAGTACGGAGTTTAGCAGCTAGGGCTTGAGGCTTTAGGTTTAGATTCTTCGAGTTTAGGGTTTACGGTTTAGGGTGTTTAGGGTTTATGGCTGAGGGTTCGTTGGAAGTAGTGAATTTCGAACACCAGCAGGCCCGAATTTATCACATTGGGTGCGGGGTCTGGGGCTTGTATCGTTCAGGGTTTGGGCGTGCAATGGGCCCGGTTTAAAGAACGTTTAGGTGTGGCCCTTCTTGTTCAGGGTTTCTGGTCATAGTTGGAGGGGAATCAGAGACTGCCAGCCCAAGTTTCGATCGGTCGGTGCTTAGGTCCAGAGTTCGGAGCGTTTGCCGGGGTTTGGGGCTCGAGCTAAGCTAATTCACAACGGCACAGTACGAAACAAAAAAAAAAGCGTCTCGTCGCAGAAACAGCCTTCGAAGCTGGAGTTGGAGCTAGGCCAAGAAGTCATAGAAGCAGACATGTCTTGCAAAAAGCCGACAACGCGGAGGAAACGCCCCCTGAAACACTGACTCCGACACTGATTACCCAGAGGCTCCAAAACTCCAGTAATTAAGGAGTATACCTTAAATCATATTAGGGATCCTATTATAATTTAATGTACCCTAAACCCTAAACCCTAAACCCATGAAGGGGTATTGGAGTCTTAATTCAGGGGTTTTGGAGTCTCTGGGTACTAAGACTTGGCTAATTCGGACTCGGCTCGACACGACTGGTCAGATGAATAGGGCCAGTACGAAGAACGTGCAACATGAGTATACCCTAAACCCTGGCCGTTGGCATGGGTTCGGGTTTAGGGTTTATAGGGTTTAGGGTTTAGGGTTTGGGGTTTAGGACTGGCATGTAAATCTATCTCCTCCAGGCCATGTGAGCACACAGCGCCCATCTGCGTCCTATGGAGGGGAAGAACCGGTTTCGGCTTGCTAACAGAACGGCCTTGAGATGTGCAAACGGTTAGAGCCAAGGATTTAGGGGTGTTTCTGCCGCAGAAGCTTTTGGGGACTATAATTGGAAATGCCCGTACTACATGCCAAGTATTTGGATCTCGGTATTATCGAGTTTCGCCTTGGTGTTGCTGCGGGGCGAGATCTAGAGCCACCCGGTTCAGAAGCATGGCCACCCTAAACCCTAAACCCTAAACTCTAAACCCTAAACCCTAAACTCTAATTCCTAAAGCCTTTACAAAACCCCAGGCACTCAACCCTAGCAGCCAAAGCCGAAAACTAAACTTCTGCTTGATAAGCCCCGTAAGTAAGACCTAAACAATAAACCCTTAAGCCTATAAGTGTTTAGGGTTTAGGGTTTAGGGTTTAGGGCCCTAAACCCTAAACCCTAAAACCCTAAACCCTAAACCCAAAGCCCTAAACGGCCCTAAACCCTAAACCCTAAACGACCGTAAACCCTAAACGGCCCTAAACCCTAAATCTAACCGTCCGCGAAACCTGTGGCCCTTGGATGCCGTCGGCGACAACCCTCTGCACTTCGCAGCACTGAGCAAACCCAGAGGGTCCATATACACTACCATTTAGGGTTTAGGGTTTAGGGTTTAAGGTTGAGGGTTTAGGGTTTAAGGTTTGGGGTTTAGGGTTTAGGGTCTTGCCGTATTACCCAGAGGATCCATAGACACTACCATTATGGAATTCGGTCCCAAAAGACCATCCCTACATGGTTTTGGGAGCCTAGCTCCATAATCGTAGTATGTATATGGACCCTCTTGGAAACATGTAGCCCATAAACGGCGGGTTAGCACGGATCTTCCGCTTTGCATCGGAAACAGGTGTGTCTACCGAGTGGGAGGTGGTCCACAACTTTAGCAAAAGTTATCATCAGGACTGCAAAAAGATAGTATTGGTAATTATGTAGGCCCCTTTTTTTAGGGCCATGTCGTGTCCGCGATGAGCCAGCACACGCCCGGGGGTTTAGGGTAAGTCTAGGGTTCAGCTTTAAGGTTTAGGGTTTAGGGATATTCAGTCCTGCTCAGGTGTCAACCTCTCTGCACCAGAAACCAACCAGCCCTCCACGGCAAACACGAAACCCTCCAGCAAAAGCCGGAAAGCCACCAACCTGAATCCCAACATCTAAACCGCGTAACCCTCCGTCCCGCACCCGAAACAAGCCTTGAACTCTCCACCCGATTCCTTGAACCGCACGGTACAAAAACCCAGCCCAGTCCCAACGAAGAGAGTCTTGTCATGAAAAGCCAATGCTGTCGCCTCAGGTGATAGGCTGCTTTTCGGCTTAGAACGACCATCGTATCATATGGGATCTGGAGGGTCTTATGAGTGCTTGTTTCTTGCCTGCTAGTTCGGATCCACGGGTGTGTTTTCGAGCCGTGAAAATTCAAAATGAGGCCATGTCTCATGGAGGAGCCTTGATGTTTAGACTCCTTCAGACTAGCCTTGGAAGGGTTCTACAACTGTTTTATGAAGTTCTTTTCCTTCAAGCAATTGAGTGTTGGAATAGCCCTAAACCCTAAACCCTAAACCCTAAACCCTAAACCCTAAACCCTATAACTATAACAGGGAACCCTGGGGGCAGTGTTGGCAATGATTAAGGCCTCTACATTCGCAATTACATCGCCATATGTCCTTGCACAAGTATAATGGCTCTACCCCACATACTCAACACTACCTCAAAGCCATCCTCTAACTATTGACCTCAACTTTTTGCGGCTTCCCCATTCAGCCTTGACTTACGAAATATGCCTTCAAGCCCAACTGGCTAAACAGGATAACCTATAACTGTGCCGCTGCTACGCGTCTTCGTCACGTTGTATTGTACTTATATTGAACCCCAGAATTGAAAGTTGGAAACCCTAAACACCAAACTGAAAAAAAACGGATTTATTAGGGTTTAGGGTTTAGGGTTTAGCGAACCCTAAACCCTAAACCCTAAACCGGATTTAGGATGATTTGTGCCAGGATCCCTTATGCTTTACCTTAGGGGCATCCTGGATCCTGAAGAACCAGCCTTTTATAAGGGCGTAGGTATAGAAATCATAAGAAGGAACCCCAAAAAAGGCAGAGGGTTTAGGGTTTAGGGTTTAGGGTGCTTAATGTAAAGAAACCATAATACGGAACCCTAAAACTTGAAAAGGCAGGTTCTTTGGGGTTCCAAGGTTTAGAGTTTACGGTTCCCTAAACCCTAGCAGATGAGCGGCAAATTGCCCAGATGGCAAGGAGATGACGCGCACCGCCTTTCCAGAAAAGTCCCCCTTCTCCACGAACCGGATGGTCGAGCCTTTAGGGTTCTTGTCGACTATACCTTTAGTCTCCATTGTAGTTCCTTTTTTGGTTTAGCCAGTTTTCTATTAAGGATTTTATAAGGTATCCCCGAAAAGACTATAGGTAAACCCTAAACCCTAAACCCTAAACCCTAAACCCTAAACCCTAAACCCTAAACTGTTGGGGCTTCAGAGTTCGAGTTTAGGCTCAGGCAGCTTTGTATTGGCATCCCTGACTCTCAACATTGTCTCATGCTAGGGTTTGGCGTTTGGGGTTTAGGGTTAGGGTTAGGACTCTGCCAACAGCGAAAGAGCCTAAAACACGTTCAGTACTTAGCCCCTAAACCCTGAGCCGTTTAGTCTTTAAGGTTCGGGGTTTCGGGGCGGGGCAGATCCTGGTACTAACGGGGCATGGCTCAACAGTACAACTGAGACTCAGAACTCAGCTCAAAAAGATGCCACAGTATCCTATGACGGTTGAGGGTTCAGGGTCTAGGGTCTGTTCTGGGTTTGGGGTTTTGGGATTTCTTTTGGCTTTGGGGTATCCTACGCAACTGAATCCCTGCTCCAATACAGGCATGAGGTCCCATGAGTCCAAGGATCCGGAGACTGCTCATGGGGTTGTGGGTAGTTTAGGGTTTACGGTTTAGGGCTATATGGGATTTAGGGTTTAGGGTTTAGGGTTTAGGTTTAGGGTTTTAGGGTTTGGGGTTTTAGGCCTTAGGGTTTTAGGGTTTACGGTTTAGGGGTATATGGGAATATGCTTAACCGATCGCGGCTATCAAGGACTGGTGCACGGTAGTCTCCCTCAAACGGGCTAGCATTGCAATTATAGGGATGCCAAACTTATGGCCCTAAAAACGTTGGTCTACATGTAAATTAACAAGACCCTGAATACAAAAGAACTTATAAGCACCCTGAGCACAGCAAAACCTTCCAACACGTAAAAGCCATAAAACACTGAACAGCAATACAGACTTTGAAACCATAAAACCCTGAAGCGATTGTAAGAAAAAACCGCAAAGCCATGTTGGCAACGGTTGCGCCCTTCGCAACCAGCCCGAAATCCTAATTGAACCCTCAATCCGAAACCCTAAACCCCGAACCCCAACCCTAGACCCTGAACCCTAAACCCCTAAACCCCAAATCCTAAACCCTAAATCCTGAATCCCGAACCCTAACTCTCAATTTAGCCAATCTCCGCCTTCGCAGCCGGCCGCCATTTGTTGGAAAGCCTCCGCGATCGCCAAAGAAGACAGCTTGCCTCAGCAAGAGCCACAAGACCCCCCCAATACACCTTATGTGATGACAAATAGCATATTGATACGAAGAATGATCATGGTGATACGAAGAATGATCATGGGAATCATCATGCAATACTACCATATAAGAACAACAATAGACTTTGGGTAATAGGACTTTTGGTAAAAAGAACCATATATCCACTCAACCAGTCCCCCGAAGTTTCCGTTTATATTTTTGTTGAGGGGTGTTGTGCTCTCTATGAGGATGTGGGAAAGGGTTTGGGTGCATTTATTTAAAAAGGTTGTACAGGAGCCGCTTGGCTTCTCAAGGATTGTATAGTAGTGGGGCCTTATGAAAAATGAATCTGTGGCATATTAGTGTAAATATGTAGAGCCCTCACGAATAAAGTTTGTAACTATGCAGCATTATATTTTCAGTTTCCAGAACTGGTGGCAACCTGGGCTGAAGCTCATACGTTCAAACTGCCAGATGTATTCAACCGAGAAGGCACCTGCTGCTCCCTGTGTTAAGTTTTTAACAACACCCATTTCCGAAGACTGACCAAGAACTTTGCCCCAGCCGCATTTTCACCCTCGACAAGCCAGATGCACACCGCAGCCCGTAGCAACAAGACGGCTAAGCCTATAGCCAGGGATCAGCTTCAAACCCTAAACCCTAAACCCTTTAGCCAGGGTAAAACCCTAGCCCTGGACACTCAAGGCAGGAAGTTTGGGGTTCAGGGCAAGGTGGCTTGGTACGGGTTCAAGGAGGTTCTGCAGGTTCAAAAGGCCCGCAACATTACGAGGGATCATTTTCATGATTTACAATCTGTCCCTTAGATGTGTAGGCTATCCTCTTTTTATGATTAAGGTATGTTCCTTCTTTCTTGAGGGGATGCTTCTTACAATCTAAGATATGAACCCCAAATCCTAAACCCCATACCCTAAACCCTAAACCCCAAACCCCTACATCCTAACACCCTAAGCCCCAAACCCTGAACTCTAAACCCTAAACCCTCAGATATGTTCCTTCATCCCTAAACCCCAAACCCTACTGTAGGGGCCTTAATATTTGGGGGGTTTCTTGATTATGATCATAGTATAATAATATACCCCAAACCCTATTCTAATCATTGAGGCCCCTATGTTTACACCCTAAACCCTAAACCCTAAAACCTAAACCCAAAAACCTAAACCCTAAACCCTAAAACCCTGAACCCTAAATCAAAACCGAAACACCTAAAACCTAAACCCTAAACCCTAAAACCTAAACCCTAAACCCTAAACCCTAAACTGCCTAAACCTTAAACCCCAAACCCCTAAAACCTAAACCCTAAACCCTAAAACCCTGAACCCTAAACCCTAAACCCTAATCCCGCAGCTCCTAGTCGGCGCTCAAGAACCAGGGACCCGGCATTCGTCCAGGTGATAGACACCTCCAAGGTTGCCCTAAGGGTCCATGTACCCAAATAGAGATACTTTGGCCTTAAAGTAGTCCCTATATAGGTACTTTGGGGCCAATGTATATCCTATATGAGTACATGGACCCTTAGGGTTGGTCACAGGGTGCTGAGATTAGGGTTTAGGGTTTGGGGTTTAGGGTTTAGGGTTTAGGGTTTAGGGTTTGGGGTTTAGGGTTTGGGGCTTAGGGTTTAGGGCTTTAGTTTTTGGGTTTGGCGCTTAGGGTTTGGGGTTTGGGGTTTGGGGCTTGGACACAGCCCAGAGGATCCTAGGTGCAAGTGTGGGGGTTCATAAGGCCTGATATAGAAACCCAACTTTCTACCATATAGGACCCTAAACCCTGAACCCTAAACCCTATACCCTAAACCCTAAACCCTAAACCCTAAACCCTAAACCCTATACCCTAAACTCTAAAACCCTGAACCCTAAACCCTAAACCCTAAACCCTAAACCCTAAACCCTAAACCCTAATATAGGTACTTAGGACGCTTTGGGAGGCGGCCCCCAGGAGGCCGGCTCAGGCAGCTCTTCGATGACATCGCCGGCTCCCGGCTCTGGGACTTCAGAGTCAGCAGTGGGTTAGGGTTTAGGGTTTAGGGTTTAGGGTTTAGGGTTTAGGGTTTAGGGTTTAGGTGTTTAGGGTTTGATTTAGGGTTCAGGGTTTTAGGGTTTAGGGTTTAGGGTTTAGGGTTTAGGATTCATGGTTTTGGGGTTTAGGAGGAATCCCAGCCGAAAACCAAAAGAACAATTCAGGATGTGGGTGGTTTTCTAAATTAGGGTCCCCTTTTAGGGTCCTTCTTATAAGGGTGCCGTTCAATTATGGAGGCATAAGAAGGGAGCCTAATTTAGAGAACTACCCATGTACATGGGTGTACCATAACCCCATGAAACTTGCATTTTCAGACTTAGTGTAGGGAAATATCATGATGAGGAGCCCTTGCAAACAAAAGATTTGTATTAAAGGGCACAGGCAGGAATCCCAGGTGAAGGCTCCAGCCTTTTCAGGCTTTCAGGCTTGAAGTTTTGAGCTTAAGGCTTAGGGCTTCTAGATGCTCCTACGGCTGAGGGCTTAGGTCTCTAGGGCTCCTGGGGTTTAGTGAGTTTGAGGTTTAGGGGTTGCAAATTTCAGGAAACGGGGTATCTGAAGCAGGGGTCTTCGTTTGCATTAAGGATCTTACTGTATAGGTTTACAGTATGGCCCCGTACTTTCCGAAACCCCATCATGAGCTTGACCCGGTGTAATAAACCTCTGCAGTTTCGGAATTATTGTAGGGATTCCGATAGAACGGAGCCTGCACCATAAACCCTAAACCCTACTTTTGATGATATAAATCCTGCATCACCCTAAGGACCCTAATCTATGGGAATTACGGTATATTCCTCATTATGGGTAATGCAGGATTTATCTCATCAGCCCTACATAGAAGGGAGCCTCAACCCCGAACACCCCCAGCCCTGAACCCGAAACCCTACGGTAGATGCACAAAAGTTGGAAACTCAAAAGCCTCAATCCTTAAGGGTAACCCTAAACCCTAAACCCTAAACCCTAAACCCTAAACCCTAAACCCTAAACCCTAAACCCTAAACCCTAAACCCTAAACCCAAACCGAACCCGGTTTCCAACCTTTTGGGGCTTACTCTAGGCTGCAAACCCGACGCTGGAGCCTTCCAGCTGCATCTGCCGCTGTTGCAGATTGTACCACCAGGAGCCTACTTGTCCAGGGTTTACTAAACCCTAAACCCTAAGCCCCAAACCCTAAACCCTAAACCCCAAACCCTAAACCCTAAACCCGGGCAGGGCCGGTGTCAGCAAAAAACAGCGTTGGCAAAGTCGGGAAACAGCACAGAAGGAAGTCAAAATCAGCGGAGGCGGGTTCAGCAAACACCTAGCATCGGCTTAAGGTGTAATGAGGGATAAAGGGCTTGGGGTTTTAAGGGCTTTGCGTTTCGGTCTTTGGGTTTGGGGTTTAAGGCGCAGGTCCTGAGACATTCAAGCCAGTTTTATTGTTGCCGATGGCTACTTCTATCCCTGCTCATGCATTGCTGGCTTCATACATGCTGCCGTCAGATTTCTCTGAGCCGCGAAAAGGCGGTATATTTTGAATCCACTGTTTTGGCACTGTCTAATCAGAAGAACACTCCTGAAACCCTTAACCCGAAACTCTATTTGCTCAAGCGCTTCATCCAGCCTGCCTCTCAGCAGGTTTACCTAAACCCTGAACCCTATAACCCTAAACCTTACATACTAGAGGGGGCAGGCACCATCGGTACAGAAGTCTCTTCTAGATCATCCCAATGAAACCCGAAGTCACAATATCCCTGCGAGATTTAGAGTTTAGGGCTTAGGGTTGTGTGCCTTATTCTATTGTATTTCTTGCCCTGTTGGCTGGATTGAAGATGTTGGCTCCCTTCTCCGCCAGGCCTTGGTAAACTGCACGCTGCCACGGCATGCGCCACTGCTGAACGACGGCTTGGGACGAGTCTGCCTCTTGAGATCAGGGAGACTGTAAGGTCTACATTTTTGGATGTAAGGTTTTAGAGTTTAGTGGCCGTGGACTCAAGGCATACTCTGGATTCCTGGTTAGGATGCACGGCTTGGGGCTTGTAGGTTTAGGCGTCAGGGTAATCCAAGCTGCCCGCGATGCCACTCCTTACCGGCCCAAGCCCACAAGCAATCCTAGGGTCCTCGAGAAAGCCGAGACTCTTCATGAAACACGGAACCCTAAACCCTGAACCCTGAAAGGTTTAGGGTTTACGGTTCAGGGGTTTAGGGTTTAGGCTTCTTGGAGGGTCGGGGGACTTAGTAAATGGTTGTTTTTATAGGCTTATAAGTACTATAACCCCAATTAGGGTCCCTTTTAGGGTACTTATAAGTCTACTTATTACCTACTTACTAAGTCTCCCGACCCTCCAAGTTTGGATCCAGAGACAGGAAATAATCTGCAGCCGAGCTGCTACCTGCTCGCTGTTACCACCTGCAGGCAAGCCAGTGAAAAACCCCCTTGCAGTCCCAATGCAGTCAGATGAACAAACCCCCAAACCCGACTCCACCCTAAACCCTAAAACCTGCAACCTGAACCCTGAAACCCTGTTCCAATTCCTAAGGCGCCTGTCTTCTATTGCACCTTCAGGCTAGAGCGTCAGAACTTGTGTCAGTAAAAGCTTCCAACTTGGTATATGGGGGTTTCCGACTTATGATAAGGACCCCAACATAAGGTACCCCTTCTCTTCGGAAACTCCCATATGTCCCGTATGATGCTGTTTGCTCGTTGATGGAAGCTAAGACTTTAGAAGCTTAAGGTTTAGGGTTTAGGGTTTAGGGCTCCCAGCATTGCATGATCCTTATCACCAATACCGCAAATCGGAAAACGTAGTTCCAATACCCTAAACCCTACAGAAACGGCTACCGTGCAGCCTGCGTCAGAAAAGGCTAAAGGATTACCGCGGGGAGCGTTACTAACCCCTAAACCCTAAACCCCTAAACCTCAAATACCCCTAAACCCTAAACCCTGACCCCTAAACCCTAAACCCTAAACCCTAAACCCCTAAACCCTAAACCCCTAAACCCAAATACGCCTAAACCCTAAACCCTACTGCATAATGAGAAACCCTGCCAGGATCCTCGGTAGGCTAAGAACAACAAAAAGGACTCCCTTCTGGGTATTGTATATGTTCTTTCAGGAACCTCAGACCACAAAAAAGGAAGGGGCCCACTGGACCCTCAACCCTACACCCCAAGTAGAGTTCGGGTTCCGGGCTTCAGCTGCGAATTCGGATTTTTGCAGGGCGCAAGCTCAGGAAGCAGGGTTGATCTAAGGATTTGGGGTGCCTGGCTTCAGCATTCGGGGTTTCACGAGAAGGGTCAGGGGGTTCAGTTCAGAAAACAAGAGACCCGAAGATCAGTCAATCAATCCAGCAAGCAATCAATCAATTGATCAACACACCCACCAACCAACCAACCAACCAATTGAGCTAGAATCTGTGTGTATGGCATGCATAACGACAGAATCAATCAAACAATCACTCAAACAATCATATTTCGATGTATATATGTATTTATATTCTGGGTTATGTAACCAACTAGTTATGTTTCCACGTCTTTTCTCCTACGTTGAAATATCCAGGTAGCGATTTACTTACTTATTCCCTAGTTTCCTGATAACTGAAAACGAGCCCTTGCTCTGAGGGCGGGTAAATACGGAACCCCCTCCAAGCTTATCACACACACAACAGAACTTTATCTAAACCCAAAATATATAGACTAACATCTAGGGAACCCTAAACCCTAAAACCTAAAACCAAAACCCCAAGCAACCCGAGACTCGACCCAACATCTTACCCCTAAACTAAACCCTTAAACCCTCAAGCCTAAGCCTAAGGTTAGAAGTATGGGCCCTAATATGAACCCCTAGGCCTTTCGAGGCCTTTCTAGGGGACCCTTAGGGGTACATATAGGGTATATAGGGCCCATACTAGGGGCCATGGTTTCAACCTTAGACTAAACCTAACATAAGCGTCTTAATCATTAGAATAGGGTTTTGGGTATAGTATACTATAACTATAATAATAAGGAGCCCCCAAAATGAAATTTGTAATTATTGAGGCCCCTATACTACCCTAAACCAAAACCTGAAACCCTAAACCCAACACCCTAAACCCCGAATCCCAAACCCCTGAACCCCTAAACCCCTAAACCCCTAAACCCCGAAACCCTAAACCCTGAACCCTGAACCCCTAAACCCCTAAACTACTACCGAAGTCAGGCCGGGGAGCCTACAAGGACCGAGTCCGTGCCAGGAAAGTGCACCAAGTCGACCAGAGAGATGTTCGTATGCCTTAGGGTTTAGGGTTTAGGGTTCTGGGCTTAGGGTTCAGGGCTTAGGGTTTAGGGTTTAGGGTTCTGGGATTTAGAGGTTAAGGGTTTAGGGGTTTAGGGGTTTAGGGCCCAGGGGTTTAGGATTTCAGGCACCTTTGATCCCAACCAACAGCCCTAAACCCTAAACCCAAACCCCCAAACCCTACTAAACCCGGTACGAAATCCCACTGAACCCTAAGCTGAACCCTTTAGAATCAACTCCAGGGAGCCCCTGATAGTGGACCCCACACAGTTGGAACATGGATTTAGGATGATTTGTGCTGGGTTTCCCGCTGCTTTACCTCGAGGGCATGAGAGCAATGCATGTTCCAACTTTCGGGTTTCTAGTACTGTAAGGGTTTAGGGTTTAGGGTTTAGGGTTTAGGGTTTAGGGTTTAGGGTTTAGGGTTTAGGGTTTAGGGTTTAGGGTTTAGGGTTTAGGGTACTGTAAGCCCTTAACCCTAAACCCTAAACCCCAACCTTTGACATGACCAGACCCTACGAAACCCTAAGCTACACACTAAACTTGACAATTACACCAAGGGTCAGGGTTTGGGGTTTAGGATTCAGGGTGTAGGATTTAGGGTTGAGAGAGACACTGTCGAGTTAACCTTGGCAATGAGAGTGAGACTTTGGGTAGGGTATACTGGAACTTCAAATTCCGGGATCTCGCCCGATTTAGCCCTATTGTTGATTAGTCAGGCTTGTATGCTAACCTCTAAACTCTTGACGCAAGACCTTCAGACTTGAAAGGATGTTAAGCCCTAAACCCTAGACCGCACACCCGAAACCCGTGAACCCTAAATCCCTAAATCCCAAAGCCCCTAAAACCCAAAGCCCCTACACCCTAAACCCTAAACCCCTAAACCCCTAAACCCCTAAACCCCTAAACCTCTCAATCCCTAAACCCTAAACCCAGCACCCAAACACGAGCTTCGGGTTCGGTGCAGGGGTGTTTGCCGTGAGGGTCTAGGTTTAGGAGCTTATGGGCTTATGGCTTAGGGTCTAGAGTTTAGGGTTTAGGGTTTAGGGTTTAGAGTTTAGGGTTTAGGGGTTTAGGGGTTTAGGGGTTTAGGGTCCAGGGGTTTGGTTTGGAGCTTGTGAGCAGCCACAAACCCGGAACCGTAAAGCCGTCTTCGACAAACCCTAAACTTAAGGCGGCCTCGCGCTTGATAACTCTAAAAATCTATGAAAACTACAAACAACAAAACTGAACAATTAAAAAACACAGCTTGATAATCTAATAGTCTTTGAAAACTACAAACAACAAAACTGAACAATTAAAAAAACACGGCGGACTTATAATCAACATCAGATCCCATGACCGACCCAGGCCATGAGAAAAACACCAGACACAAATCCCCCACCCCCTGAACCCTAAGCCTTAAAGCCCTAATCCCTAAACCCCTAAACCCCTAAACCCTAAACCCTAAACCCCTAAACCCTAAACCCCTAAACCCCAAAGCCCCTGAACCCTAAACCCTAAACCCAAAGCCTTAAAGCCCTAACGACCTGGCCCACACGCAGCAAACCTCCAAGGCACGCTTCCGTCACGGGCACGGTCATACGCCCGCGGACATCCCATCTGGCATCGCGTCGGAGCTTTTTCAACTGCTTTGGGTGTAGGGTTTAGAGTTTAGGGTTTAGGGTTTAGGGGTTTAGGGTTTAGGGTTTAGGGTTTAGGGTTTAGGGTTTAGGGTTCTGAGGTTAAGAGGCCGAGCGCAAGACTGAGATGCCCTGAGTTCTAAGGCCTATAGGGTTTAGGGTTTAGGGTTTAGGGGTTTAGGGGTTTAGGGGTTTAGGGGTTTAGGGTTTAGGGTTTAGGTCTCCAATATTTGGAAAATATGGCTTGCGGGGGTCGGGGGGTAGAGGGGGGGTACACCACAGCTCATCAACAACCCCAAAACCTTAAACCCATCTTGAAGTGGGTGGCATCCAACTCATGATCCTTGGTTGTAAACTCCTGTGCTTGCTCGCGCGAAAACTCTTATTGGGTAATGGACATTCCTATTTAGGGTACCTCCAACCACTTCATTTTGTGGGTATCGGGCGGCAATTAGCCAACGGATTGTAGGGAAGATAAGCCATCCTCGCGTAGGCCCTACCTTAACCTACCAAAACCTACTTCTTGGTAGGGACCAGGGTTAACAACAAGAGCCTACGAAAAACCCAGAAACCTTAAAACCCCAAAAACCTCAAACCCTACACCCTACTCCGAAGCCGTATAGAGCTAAGCCATAGCTTCAAAAACACTTGCACTGCTTGCAATGCCCGTAGAAGGAGAACCCTAAACCCTAAACCCCTCAACCCTAAATCCTCAACGTCAACAGGGGCTTAGTCTTAGTCTTCTCCAAGCTTACTCCACCAATCGCCCAAAGCAGCCGAGAGGCAACGACAACATGTGAGGACTTTCGTAGTGGGCATCAAGCCTCAGACAAGAAAAGCCCTAAATGCCTTAAATCCTAAACCACGAAACCCTAAACCCCTAAACCCCTGAACCCCTAACCCTAAACCCCTAAAACTTTTAAAACCCTAAACCCCTAAACCCTAAACTGCCTGGACCCTGGAAACCTCCAGCCCTCTGGCATCCGGCAACTCTGCGCACCCGCTGTACCCTAAAGCCTACCCTAAGCTACCATAACCGATGGACTGTTTTGTAGGTTCCTATTATATAACCTTATATGGAATTTAGTTTTGTAGGTTCCTATTTTAAAACCTTATATGGAATTTAGTTTTGTAGGTTCCTATTATAAACCCTTATATGGAATTTAGAGCGCTAGCAAAAGAGGTAGGTGGTGGTGGGTTCAGGTAAAACGAAACAACATACACCCACTGTACAGGGCCTGAGTTTCTGACTGCCCCGGCTTGACGAGGAAGCGAAAAAGCCCTCAAAGAACTCAGAACCTAGTTTAGGGCTTAGGGGTAAGGGGTTAGGGGTTTAGGGGTTAAGGGGTTAAGGGTTTAGGTTTTAGGGGTTTTAGGGTTTAGGGTTTAGGGATATTTCGGGCTTTGAGACTTGCCATTAAGTTCTTGGGATCGAAAAGTCCTAAGTGACACTGTTCGGGTTTAGGGTTTAGGGCTGAGGGGGGGGGGTCTTTATTTCGTCCATTATAGGGCCTACGGTGTAGGACGTGGGGTTTTGAGACTGTAGTGCCATCGTGACATGTTGCGGCTTTGTGGCGTTGTTTCGAAGCCTCTACCCCAGGGTAGTCCCTATATAGATGTACTAGGCACACCTGCTCCAGTTAGCAATTAAACCCTGGACCCTGAATCCAGGGTTTAGGGTTGAGAGTCTCACGGGCTTCCAGCAAGAAGCAAAAAGAAGCCATTTGGTGAGGCCACCAGCGGTCCTGGACGGTGTTGTGCTACTGTACGGTTCAGAGTTTAGGCGTTCAGGGTTTAGCGGTTCAGAGTTTGGGGCTTAGAAAAACAAACGACAAAATCCCAACAAAATGTTTAACACTCCCCAAATGGCCCGAAGTTACAGGCAATAAGTTAGACCGTGGAGGCAAAATGTATGTCTTGCTACGATACATTATGGCATAGTGTGGTACGTCCTGGTCCAAGCTGCCAAAGACGAAAAACCTACACTCTCCGAAATCAGAGACACGAAATATGACGATACACCCGCATCACGCCTAAACCCCAAACCCTAAATGCCGAAACCCCAAACCCCGAAACCCTAAACCCCTAACCCTAAACCCCAAACCCCTAAGCCACTAAACCCTAAACCCTAAACCACTAAACCCTAAACCACTAAACCCCAAACCCTAAATCCCTAAACCCGTAAACTCTAAACCCCAAAGTCCAAATGCTAAATGTTTAGATTGCCAAATGTTCGGGCGCACCCCCACCAACTCCCAAGTCGAAGAGGATTTGACACATTTGCCTGCGCTTAGATTGAAGGAGAAAGGCGGAGCGGGTTTAGGGGTTAGGGTTTAAAGGTTTGGGGTTTAAGACGGTTTAATTGTTTAGGGTTTAGGGGCTTAAGGGTTTCGGGTTTCGGGTTTAGGGTTTCGGGTTTGGGGTTTAGGGTTTAGGGGTTTCGGGTTTCGGGTTTAGGGTTTAGGGTTGGGGTTATAGGGCTTGCATGGTCTAGGT